>JAJONR010003280.1:0-31702 GCA_029582245.1 Solanum etuberosum | reverse complement strand
GTTTTTAGGGTTTCTTAGGGTTTTAAAGGATTTTTAGGGTTTCTTAAAGTTTCTTAGGGATAAGGGTTTAGGGTTTAGATTTTGGGCCTTAAGGTTTAAGGTTTATGCCCTAAGATTTAGCGTTTACAATTTAGGATTTAGGGTTTAAGCCCTAAGGTATAGGGTTGGCAATAGTCCTTAATGTTTCGGTCCTATGATTTAGAATTTTTTTAGGTTTTAGGATATAGGCCCTAAGGTTTATGGTATATACTCTAGGTGCTGCAGTTTAGGGTTTATAGGTTAGGGGTTTTTGGGTTTTTTAGAGTTTCTTTTAGGTTTTTTGGGTTTTTTCGGTTTAAGGTTTAGAGCTTTGGGTTTATTAGGTTTAGGGGGTTTTAAGGTTTTCTTTAAAGTGTTTTTAGGGTTTTTTTAGGTTTAGGGATTTTGGGTTTTTATTTGGGTTTTTTAGGGATTAGGGTTCCTTAGGGTTTTTTTGGGTTTAGGGTTTCTTGGGGTTTCTTAGGGTTTCTTTGGGTTTAGGGTTTAGATTTTCGGTCTTAATGTTTAGGGTAAGGTCCTTAAGGTTTAGGGTTTACGATTAGGGTTTAGAGTTTAGGCCCTAAGACATAGGATTGGTATAGTCCTTAATGTTCAGGCCCTACTGCTTAGGATTTTTAGGGTTTAGGATTTAGGCCTAAGGTTTAGGGTATAGAGTTTAAGTCCAACGGTTTTGGGTCTTTTAGGGTTTTTATAGGGTTTAAATTTTAGGGTTTTTTAGGTTCAGGTTTTTTTTAGGGTTTAGGGGTTTGCGTTTTTTAGGTTTAGGGGTTTTCAAGTTTTCTTTAAGGTGTTTGTAGGGTTTTTGAGGTATTTTAGTGTTTTTACGATTTTTTTTAGGGTTTAGGGTTTTTATGGTATATTTAGGATTTAGGGTTTCTTAGGGTTTAGATTTTAGGCCCTAATGTTTAGGGTTTACGATTTAGGGTTTAGGGTTTCTTGGGGTTTCTTAGGTTTTCCTAGGGCTTAGGGTTTAGGATTTAGATTTTAGGCCTTAAGATTTAGGGTTTTGTCCCTAAGGTTTAGGGTTTACAATTTAGGGTTTACGGCTAAACTCTAATATATCGGGTTTGGAATAATCCTTTAGGTTTACGCCCTACATTTTAGGTTTTTTTTAGGGTTTCAGACTTCGCCCCTAAGGTTTAGGGTATAGAGTTTAGGTTTTATAGTTTAGGGTTTAAAGTTTAGGGTTTTTGCGGGGTTTTTTAGGGTTTAAAGTTGAGGGTTCTTTAGGTCTAGGGTTTTAGGATTTTTTTTATAAGGTTTAGGGGTTTTAGGTATTCTTTGGGCTTAGAATTTAGGGTGTAGATTATTGGCCTTAGGGTTTAGGGTTTTTAGAGTTTTTTTGGGGTTTAGGGTTTCTTAGGTTTTTTTTTTAGGGTTTAGGGTTTAGGGTTTTTAGAGTTTTTTTGGGGTTTAGGGTTTCTTAGGTTTTTTTTTAGGGTTTCTTATGGCTTAGGGTTTAAAGTTTAGATTTAAGGCCTTAAGCTTTAGGGCTTAGGCCCTAAGGTTTATTGTTTATGATTTAGGGTTTATGGCTTAAGCCCTAAGGTATAGGGTTGGGTATAGTCCTTCAGGTTTCGAAACTATGGTTAAGAATTTTTTTAGGGTATAGGATTTAGCCCCTAAGGTTTAGAGTATAGAGTTTAGGTCCTACGGTTTAGGGTTTAAAGTTTAGGGACTTTAAGAATTTTTTATGGTTTTTGGGGTTCAAATTTATGGTTTTTTAGGTTTAGGGTTTATTTTTAGGGTTTAGGGCTTTGGGTTCTTTAAGTATAGCGGTGTGTAAGGTTTTCTTTAGGGTGCTTTTAGGATTTTTTTTTAGGTTAAGGGTTGTTTTTAGGGGTTTTAGAGTTTTTTTTAAGGTTTAGGATTTCTTAGGGTTATTTTAGGGTTCTTTAGGGTGTATGGTTTCTTGGGGATTTCTTAGAGTTTCATAGGGCTTAAAGTTTAGGATTTAGATTTTAGGGCTTAAGGTTTAGGGTTTACGACTTAGAGTTTAGGGTTTAAGCCATAAGGAATAGGGATTGGTATTGTCCTAAAGGTCTAGGCCTTACGGTTTAGGATTTTTTTAGGGTTTAGGATTTAGGCCCTAAGGTTTAGGGTATAGAGTTTAGGTCTAACGGTTTGGAGTTTAAAGTTTAGGTTTTTTTTAGGGTTTTTAGTGTTATTTTAGGATTTAAAGTTTTGGGGTTTTTAGGTTTAGAATTTGTTTTTAGGGTTTAGGGCTTTGAGTTCCTTAGGTTTAGGGGTTTATAAGGTTTAGAGTTTTAAGGGTTATTAAGGGTTTTGAGGACTTATTAGGGTTTAGGGTCTCATAGGGTTTTCTAAGGTTTTTTAGGGTTTAGGGTTTCTTGAGGTTTTTTAGGGTTTAGGGTTTCTTGAGGTTTTTTAGGGCTTTGGAATTAGGGTTTAGATTTTGTGCCTTAAGGTTTAGGGTTTAGGCCCTAAGGTTTAGGGTTTAAGCCATAAGCTATAGGGTTAGGTATAGTCCTTAATGTTTAGGCTCTACAGTTTAGGGTTTTTTTAGGGCTTAGTATATTATGCCCTAAGGTTTATGGTATAGAGTTTAGGTCCTATAGTTTAGGGCTTAAAGTTTAGGATATTTTAGGGTTTTTTTAGGGTTTAACATTTAGGGTTTTTTAGGTTTAAGGTTTTTTTAGAGTTTAGGGCTTAGGGCTTTGTATTCTTTAGGTTTAGGGGTTTTTAAGGTATTCTTTAGGGTGTTTTTAGTGTTTTTTAGGTTTAGGGTTTTTTTTAGAGTTTTTTAGGGTTTTTTTAGGGTTGAGGGTTATTTAGGGCTTTCAGTTCTTTAGGTTTAGGGTTTTAAAGGGTTATTTTAGGGTTGTTTTTAGGGTTTAGGGTTTCTTAGGAATTAGGGTTTAGGGTTTAGATTTTAGGCCTAAGGTTTAGAGTTTACGATTTAATCCCTAAGGCATAGTGTTGGGTATAGTTCTTAATGTTTAGGCCCTACGGTTTAGAGTTTTTTAGGGCTTAGGATTTAGGCCCTAAGGTTTAGGGTATAGAGTTTAGGTCCTACTGTTTAGGATTTAAAGTTTAGGGTTTTTAATGGTTTTTTAGGGTTTTCTTACAGTTTAATGTTTAGGGTTTTTTTAAGTTTAGGATTTTTTTAGGGTTTAGGGTTTAGGGCTTTGGATTCTTTATGTTTAGGGCTTTTAAAGATTATATATAGGGTGTTTTAGTGTTTTTATAGGTTAAGTGCTCTTTAATGGTTTTTAGGGGTTTTAAGAGTCTATTTAGGGTTTAGGGTTTCTTAGGAATTCTTTAGGGTTTTTTTAGGATTTAGGGTTTCTTGGGTTTCTTAGGGTTTCTTAGAGATTAGGGTTTAGGTTTTAAATTTTTGGTCTTAAAGTTTACGATTTAGGGTTTAAGCCCTAAGGTATAGGGTTGAGTATAGTCCTTAAGGTTTAGGCCCTATGGTTTTAGGTTTTTTTAAGGATTAGGATTTCGGCCCTAATGTTTAGGGTATAGAGTTTAGGTCCTATGGTTTAGGATTTAAAGTTTAGGATTTTTTAGGGTTTTTTTAATGGTTTTTTTGGGGTTTTAGGATTTTTTAAGCATTTTTTAGGGTTTAGGGTTTCTTAGGGTTTTTTAGGGTTTAGGGTTTCTTGGGGTTTATAATGGTTTCTTAGGACTTAGAGATTAGGGTTTATATTTTAGGTCTTAAAGTTTAGGATTTAGGCCCTAAGGTTTCGGGTTTACAATTTAGGGTTTTCGGTTTAAGCCCTAATGCATAGGTTTGGGTATAGTCCTTAACTTCTATGCCCTACGATTTAGGGTTTTTTTATGGTTTAGAATTAAGGCCCGAAGGTTTAGGGTATAAAGTGTAGGTCCTACAGTTTAGGGTTTAAAGTTTGGGGTTTTTAAGGGTTTTTTTAGGGTTTAAAGATTAGGGAATTTGTGGTTTAGGGTTTTTTCTGTGTTTAGAGTTTAGCGATTTGGGTTCTTAAGGTTTAGGGGTTTTTATGATTTTCTTTCGGTTGTTTTAGGGTTTTTTTTAGGGTTTTTAAGGGTTTAGAGTTTCATATGGTTTTTAAAGTTTTGGGTTTCTTGGGGTTTGTTAGGTATTTTGGTTTAGGGTTTAGATTATCGGCCTTAAGGTTTAGATTTAAGGCCCTAAGGTTTTGGATTTATCGTTGAGGGTTTAGGGTTTAAGCCCTAAGGTATAGGGTTGGGTATAGTCCTTAAGGTTTAGGGTTTTTTTAGGGTTTAGGATTTAGGCCCCAAGGTATAGGGTATAGAGTTTAGGTCCCACTGTTTAGGGTTTAAAGTTAAGGGTTTTAGTGTCTTTTTAGGGTTTAGGGATTCCTTGGGTTTTTTAGGGCTTTTTTAGGTTTAGGGCTTCTTGGGGTTTCTTTGGGCTTAGGGATCAGTGTTTAGATTTTACCCCTTAACGTTTAGGATTTAGGCCCTAAGGTTTAGTGTTTACGATTTAGGGTTTTGGGTTTAAGCCCTAATGTATAGGGTTGGGTATAGTCCTTAAGGGTAAGGCCCTACGTTTAGGGATTTTTTTAAGGTTTAAGAGTTAGCCCCTAAGGTTTAGGGTATAGAGTTTAGGTCCTATGGTTTAGGGTTTAAATTTAAGGATTTTTTAGGGGTTTTTTTTGGGTTTAAAGTTTAGGGTTATTTAGGCTTAGGTTTTTTTTTTTAGAGTTTAGGGTTTAGGGCTTTGGGTTCTTTAGGTTTATGGGGTTTTAAGGTTATCATTAGGGTGTTTTTGTAGGGTTTTTAGGTTTAGGGTTTTTAGGGTTTTAAGGGCTTATTAGGGGTTAGAGTTTCTTAGGGCTTTTTGAGTTGGGGTTTTTAGGGTTTAGGGTTTCTTAAGGCTTAGGATTTAGAGTTTTAGACCTTAAAGTTTAGGATTTAGAGTTTTAGACCATAAAGTTTAGGGTTTAGGCCCTATGGTTTAGGGTTTAAAGTTTATGTTTTTTTTAGTGTTTTTTTAGGGGTTTAAAGTTTAGGGTTTTTAGTGTTTTTAACGTTTTCTTTAGGGTGATCAAGAAATATTAGGGATTTTAAGGGTTTTTTAGGGTTTAGGGTTTCTTAGGATTTTTTAGGTTTTTGCGTTTCTTAGGGCTAAGGGTTAAGGTTTAGAGTTTAGGCCTTAAGGTTTAGGGTTCTAGACTCTAAGGTTTAGGGTTCACGATTTAGGGTTTAGGGTTTAAGCTCTATGATATAGGGTTGGGTATAGTACATAAGGTTTAGGCCCTACGATTTAGGGTATTTTTAGGATTAAGGATTTAGGCCCTAAGGTTTAGGGTATAGAGTTTTGGTCCTACTGTTTAGGTTTTAAAGTTTAGAGTTTTTTTCGGGTTTTTTTTATGGGTTTTTCAGGGTTTAAAGTTTAGGATTTTTTAGGTTTAGGGTTTTTTTAGTGTTTATAATTTAGGGTTTTAGGTTCTTTATGTTTAGGGTTTTTTAATGTCTTTAGTGTGTTTTTAGTGATTTTTTTGGTTTAGGGTTTTTATAGCATTTTCAGGGATTTTAGGTTTTTTTTTGGGTTTAGGGTTTCTTAGTGTTTTTTTGGGGTTTTTTGCAGATTCTTAGGATTTATTAGGGATTAGGATTTAGATTTTAGGCCTTATGGTGTAGGGTCTAGGCCTTAAGGTTTAGGGTTTACGATTTTGGGTTTAAGCCCTAAGGTATTGGGTTGGGTATAGTCCTTAAGGTTTAGTCCATATGATTTAGGATTTTTGTAGGGTTTAGGATTTAGGCCCTAAGGTTTAGGTTATAGAGTTTAGGTCCTACGGTTTAGGGTTTAAAGTTTAGGGGTTTTAGGGTTTTGGGGTTTTTTTTTAGGGTTTGTTTTAGGGTTTAGGTTTTAGGGATTTAGGTTTTTTAGGTTTGGGGGTTTTTAATGTTTTCTTAAGGGTGTTTTTAGGGTTTTTTAGGTTTAGGGTTATTATAGCATTTTTAGGGTTTTTAGGGTTTAAGGTTTCTTAGGATTTTTTACGGTTTCTTAGGGCTTACAGTTTATATTTTCGGTTTAGTTTTAAGCCATATGGTGTAGAATTTGATATAGTATTTAAGGATTAGGCCCTACGGTTTAGGGTTTTTTAGGGTTTAGGATTTAGGCCCTAAGGTTTAAGTTATAGAGGTTATAGTCTATACGGTTTAGGATTTAAAATTTAGGGTTTTTTAGGCTCCAAGGGTTTTTAGGGTTTTAGGGTTCATAGGGTTTTTAGGTTTTAGGGTTCATAGGGTTTTTTAGGGTTTAGGGTTTTTAGGGCTTAGTGTTTAGATTTTAGGCCCTAAGGTTTAGGGTTTACGATTTAGGATTTAGGGTTTAAGCCCTAAGGTAAAGGGTTGGGCATAGTCCTTACGATTTAGGCACTACAGTTTATAGTTTTTTAGGGTTTAGGAGTTAGCAGCTAAATTTTAGGGTATAGAGTTTAGGTTCTTTGGTTTAGGGTTTAAAGTTTAGGTTTTTTTCCAGGGTTTTTAAGGTTTTTAGGGTTTTTTGGGGTTTAAAGTTTAGGGTTTTTTAGGTTTAGGTTTTCCTTAAGGGTTTAGGCTTTAAGGCTTTGGGTTCTTTAGGTTTAGGGGTTTTTAAGGCTTTCTTTAGGGAGTTTTTAGGGTTTTTTCTAGAGTTTTTAAGGGTTATTTTTAGGGTTGAGGATTTCTTAAGGTCTTTTTAGGGTTTTCTAAGTGTTTATTAGGGCTTAGGGTTTTGATTTTAGGCCTTAAGGTTTAGGCCCTAAGGTTTAGGGTATACGAATTAGGGTTTAGAGTTTAACCCTTAAGGTATTGGGTTTGGTATAGTCTTTAAGGTTTAGGCCCTACAGATTAGGGTTTTATTAGGGTTTAGGATTTAGGCCCTAAGGTTTAGGGTATAGAGTTTAGGACCTAGGGTTTACGGTTTAAAGTTTAGCTCTTTTTAGGGTTTAAAGTTTTGCGTTTTTTAGGTTTGGGTTTAGAGCTTTGGGTTCTTAAAGTTTTGGATTTTTAAGGTTTTCTTTAGGGTGTATTTTAGGGTTTTTTTGGTTTTGGGGATTTAACAGGTTTTAGGGTTTTTTACGGTTTGGGGTTTCTCAGGGTTTATTTAGGGCTGATGGTTTCTTCGGGTTTCTTAGGGTTTGTTTGGGCTTTGGGTTTAGGTTTAGATTTTAGGGCTTCGAGTTTAGGGTTTAGGGTTTAAGCCATAAAGTATAGGGTTGGGTGTAGTCCTTAAGGTTTAGGCCCTCTGGTTTAGGGTTTTTAGGGTTTAGGTTTTTTTTTGCATTTAAAGTTTAGAGATTTTTTGGTTTAGGATTTTTTTTAGGGTTTAGGGCTTTCGCTTCGTTAGGTATAGGGGTTTGTAGGGTTTTATTAGGGTGTTTTTAGGTTTAGGGTTTTTAAGGGTTTCTTTAGGGATTTTAGGGTTTTTTAGGGTTTAGGGTTTCTTAGGATTTTTTAGGGTTTATTAAGGTTTCTTAGGATTTCTTATGGCTAAGGGTTTAGGGTTTAGATTTTAGGCCTTAAGGTTTAGGGTTTATGCCCTAAGGTTTAGTGTTTACAATTTAGGATTTAGGGTTTAAGCCCTAAGGTATAGAGTTGGCAATAGTCCTTAATGTTTCGGTGCTACGATTTAGGATTTTTTTAAGATTTAGGATATAGGCCCTAAGGTTTATGGTATATACTTTAGGTGCTACAGTTTAGGGTTTAAAGGATAGGGGTTTTTTGGGTTTTTTAGAGTTTCTTTTGGGTTTTTAGGGTTTTTTAGGTTTAGGGTTTAGAGCTTTGGGTTCTGTAGGTTTAGGGGGTTTTAAGGTTTTCTTTAGAGTGTTTTTAGGGTTTTTTTAGGTTTAGGGATTTTAGGTTTTTATTTGGGTTTTTTAGGGATTAGGGTTTCTTGGGGGTTTAGGATTTCTTGGGGTTGCTTAGGGCTTAGGGTTTAGATTTTAGGTCTTAATGTTTAAGGTAAAGTCTCTAAGGTTTAGGGTTTACGATTTAGGGATTAGGGTTTAAACCCTAAGACATAGGATTGGTATAGTCCTTAATGTTCAGGCCTTACGGTTTAGGATATTTTAGGGTTTAGGATTTAGGTCGTAAGGTTTAGGGTATAGAGTTTAAGTCCTACGATTTTGGGTCTTTTAGGGTTTTTTTATAGGGTTTAAAGTTTAGGATTTTTTAGGTTTAGGGTTTAGGGGTTTGGGTTCTTTAGGTTTAGGGGTTTTCCAGTTTTCTTTTGGGTGTTTGTAGGGTTTTTTTAGGTTTAGGGGTTTTGAGGGTTTTTAGGATTTGTTTAGGGTTTAGGGTTTTTAGGATTTATTTAGGATTTAGGGTTTCTTAGGGTTTAGATTTTAGGCCCTAATGTTTAGGGTTTACGATATATGGTTTAGGGTTTAAGCCCTAAGATATAGGGTTGAGTATAGTCCTTAAGGTTTAGGCCATATGGTTTAGGATTTTTTTAGGGTTTAGGATTTATGCCCAAAGGTTTAGGGTATAGTATTTAGGTCATACGATTTAGGGTTTAAAGTTAAGGGTTTTTTAGGTTTAGATTTTTTAGGGTTTAGGGCTTTGGGTTCTTTAGGTTTAGTGGCTTTTAAGGTTTTATTTAGGGTGATTTTTGGGTTTTTTGGGTTTAGGGTTATTAAGGGTTTTCAGGATTTTTATTGGCTCTTTTTAAAGGGTGTATGGTTTTTTAAGGATTTTTTAGGGTTGAGGGTTTCTTGGGGTTTCTTAGGGTTTCTTTGGGCTTTGGATTTAGGGCTTAGATTTTAGGCCTTAGGGTTTAGGGTTTAAGCCATAAAATATAGGGTAGTCCTTAATGTTAAGGCCCTCTGATTTAGGGTTTTTTAGGGTTTAGGGTTTTTTTGCGTTTAAAGTTGAGATTTTTCAGTTAAGGATTTATTTAGGGTTTAGGGCTTTGGGTTAGTTAGGTATAGGGGTTTTTAAGGTTTTTTAGGTTTAGGGTTTTTAAGTGTTTCTTTGGAGATTTTAGGGTTTAGGATTTCTTAGGGTTTTAAAGGGGTTTTTATGGTTTCTTAAGGTTTCTTAGGATTTCTTAGGGCTAAGGGTATAGGGTGTAGATTTTAGGCCTTAAGGTTTAGGGTTTAGGCCATAAGGTTTAGTGTTTACAATTTAGGATTTAAGGGTTTAAGCCCTAAGGTATACAGTTTGGTATAGTCCTTAATGTTTTGGTCCTACGATTTAGGATTTTTTTAGGGTTTAGGATATAGGCCCTAAGGTTTATGGTGTAGAGTATAGGTTCTACATTTTAGTGTTTAAAGGTTAGGGTTTTTTTTGGTGTTTTAGCATTTCTTTTAGGTTTTTACAGATTTTTAGGGTTTTTTAGGATTAGGGTTTACAACTTTGGGTTCTTTAGGTTTAGGGGTTTTTAAGGTTTTCTTTTAGAGTATTTTTAGCGTTTTTTAGGTTTAGGGATTTTAGGTTTTTATTTGGGTTTTTAAGGGATTAGGATTTCTTGGGTTTTTTGGATTTAGGGTTTAGGTTTTACGATTTAGATTTTAGATCTTAAGGTTTAGGGTAAAATCCCTAAGGTTTAGGGTTTACGATTAAGGGTGTAACACCCAGAAACTAGTAAGCTAAACTAGAGCCTTACGTGAGGGTTAAAATCTTAAATATGACTTTCCGTACTTAGAATGAAGCTTTTAGGGCTAGGGCGTCAAGGTACGACCCCCCAAGGGCCAACCAAGGGTCCTTGAGGGGGACCAAAAACAACCCCTAGAAACTACCCAAAATGGGCCACCTACGGATGGGACTCACGCCCAGTAGGTGGACCCACGCCCCGTGGGAAGGGGTCGTGGGTCAAGACCCCAAATTGTTGAGTTGCAGGCTACCACCCACGGAGGACCAGCACGCTCCGTGGACCCAGCCACGGTCCGTGGGCGTGGTCTCATGGGTGAGGTAGCCTTGGTCCCTTAAGTTGGGGGTTAAGGGAAGGGTCTAGAATTAATTAGTTATTAAGTGGGGTCATTTTATTAGTAATTAGACCCCTAAATACATTGACCCTAGTCAATATTTCAATTCACCAAAGAACCCAATTCCCTCCAAGAAATTATCTTTTTCTAGAAAGTGAAAAAGAAGAAGCTAGGTCAAATTCCTCCATTGTTGCAAGCTTTTGTGAGGGATTTATAATCAAGGTAGGTTAGCTTATTGATCCATGGATTCTTCCATCCATCGAGCCCCCCTAGAATTCCCCCAATTGTGAAGATGAAATCCCTAATTCAACTTAGGGTTCCTTCCAATATTGTGGGTTAAGTTGGGTATGATTCCAATTGAGTGGATAGTACTTTTTATGATTGATTTAGTACTGAATCATTCTATTAATATGATATTACATGTTCTCCATGGCTAACCCTAGTTTAATTGATGAAATTGTAGTAATGTGGGTTTATGACTTGTGAAGTGAAATTGAGGATTCATAGGTGATCTTCTAGAATTGATGTCATGTATAGTGATTGTTCAAGAATAGAAGTATGTAAAAATGAATTGAATTAGGTTAAAGTATATATGATGGATCATGACTAGTAATGATTGAGATTGAGCCTTTATGATGAATCATGACTAGAATTGCTTAAAGATGAAGCTTGTGACTAGAATGCCTTGTGATCTAGATATGTATGATGATTGTAAAAGGTAAAGCTTTGAGAGTAAGGCTTGTAGTTATGAATGTTGATCACTAGGGCTTTGATAGTAAAGCCAAGATGATGAATTATGTATGCTTTAAGAGTGAAGCTTATATGAAAATGGTAGACTACTAGATAGAGTTGTTGTGGAAGGACTTTACCCACCTAATCTACCTCATGAATATTTGAATGTATGAAGTAATAGAATCACATGAGTTAGGATTATTTTCATGTCTAGTGCTTGAACCCTAAGTGTGATAATTGAAAGTAAGTGTTGAACCTCAAGGAGGTGAAGTATGAGATTATGCTTGTAGTAATTGAACTACTTGAATTATGATTATATCCATGTCTAATGTAGTCATTCTAGATGTGTTGATTTGATATGAGCTTTGGCCTTAAAAGGGCAAGATATGATTGTATGCATGTTTTATGCAAGATTAGTACATGCTTAAGAACACTTTGAGAGTAAAGTGAATATACTCATGACCTAGTTGTAGTGTTGTTGAAAGGTTAGCCTCATATACATACTTATGCATGAATATGATATGATGTGAGTAGTTTCCTCACAATATGATGATTCTAAGGTTGGAAGACTAGTCTCACCTAATGAATCTATATGTAGACATGGACGGTGAAAGGTTATTCTCACGCATGATATAATGAGCTATAGTATGAGTTATGTTGGATTGAGTGTCAAGACATTCTTCCATAAATATGAACTTAAGTCAAGACTTAATATGAACTCAATAGGAATTATGCTTAGCACCGAGTGGATATGAATATGAGATGGAAGCTTTTACCTTAGTTGAGTTCGGCTTCCCAATGAAAGCTTTTACCTTAGTTGAGTACGGCTTTCCAAATGGGTTCATTTTACGCTAGTTGATTCCAGGTTCCCAAAGTGTGTATCTCATGAGATGGAAACCTTTTACGATAGTTGAGTCCGGGTTTCTAGTAGCTATCTCCTTATCCCATAAACTATGTTCCCTCATAGGTTACTTAGCTATTGGATCCACCTAAGCTAAGATTATGGTTCTACCTTAGGCAAGTAGAACAACCCCTTTTCGGTGTGGGGTAGACACCGGATTCCATGTTAAGCTCACATGGTCTATGTCGGTGAAGGCTAATTCCCAAAAAAAGAATATGATTATGATTATGAGTCATGGTTACTCAAGAAGCTTTACTTAGCATGGATGGGATTATGGGATCTTATTCATGCATGGCACAAGTATGCTTTGAGGGCATAATATGTTCCTTTTATGATATGATGATCTATGTGTATGACTTATGCTTATGATGTGTGCTTAGTTTGGATTGTAGCTTGAAAGGCCCTTCCAATGCATATGTGACTAAAGGAGGATGTTCCCTTGTCCTTTATGATGAGCTAAATATGAGATCAAAGAGATGATAAATATGCATGATGACTTAAAGGAGGATGTTCCCTTCCAATGCATGATGACTTGAGGTTGCCTAGGTAGTGTTTCTCTTATATAAAGTATGTTTAGATTGGATCGTTGCTATAGTTGCCTTCCATGATATGTTTGACTAAAGGTGAGAGATTCCCTTGTCTAGGAGAATTAAGCTAAAGATAAGACCATGCGATGGTAAGTATGATTATGATGACCAAAGGGCATACTGAGCATAGATGGGATTATGGGGTCTTATCCATGTTTTGCACAAGTATACTTGGAGGTTCCTTATGAAATGGTTCTCTTATGATATGAAAGTCTAAGTATTGACTATGTATATGGACTATGCTTTATGATGACTAATGCTTACATTATGTTTATGTTGGAGATTATGCTTATGATTATGTTATTGTCTCTTATGCTTATGACTTATGTCTTATGTTGGCTAACGCTTTTGTTATGCTCTTATGATGTCATGCTAGCTAAACATATTTAGTACATCTTGTACTAACGCATACTCTTGCCTACATTCTTATCAAATGTAGGGTTCGGCGATCTTGCGTTCCATCTTTGAGGCTAGGTTCTTAGTAGGAGCAAGGATTTGAAGATTGGTGAGTCCTATTAGCATCGAGGATAAAGCCACCATTTCCTTTATGTCTTTCTTTTATGTTTTAGGCTCTTCTATGGGCTGTGTCCCAAAGTTTAATTCAAGTTGAGTTTAGATGGTTTGAGACAAGGTGTTATAGACTTCCGCTTGTTTTTATAATGACTTCGATTGTATGGAAAAAATTTAAAATATTTTTTAGGATTTTTATGGTTTTTTAGAGTTTAGGGTATTTAAGGTTTTTTTGGTTTTTTAGATTTAGGGTTTTGAAAGGATTTTTAGGGTTTTTTTTTTCTTAGGAAATAAGGTTTCTTAGGGTTTAGGGTTTAGCACTAAGGTTTAGGGTGAAGAGTTTAGGGTTTTAGGTTCATGTGTTTTTAAGGGCTTAGGGTTTAGATCTTAAGTTTTTCTAGGATTTTTTTAGGTTTAGAGTTTTTTTATGTTTAGGGTTTTTAAATATTTTTTAAGGATTCGTATGATTTTTTACGGTTTAGGGGTTGTTAGGGCTTAGGGTTTTAGATTGAGGAATTTTTTAGGGTTTAGGGGTTTTAAGGTTTTTTAAGTTTTAGGGTTTTTAAAGGTTTTTAGAATTTTTTTAGGGTTTAGGGTTTCTTACAATTTCATAAGGCTTGGGGTTAGGGTTTATCCCTAATGTTTAGGGTTTAGTGTTTCTTAGGGTTTAGGGTTTATGGTTTCTTAGGGTTTTGAGTTTAGTGTTTAAGGTTTCTTAGGGTTTTTTTGGGTCTTTTAGGGTGTAGGGTTTAGGGTTTAGTGTTTTTCTAGGGTTTAGGTTGTTTTTTTGGGTTTGTCAGGTTTAGGATTTCTTAAGGGTTTTTTAGGTTTAGAGTTTTTAAAGATTTTTTGGTGGTTTTTAGGGTTTAGGGTTTGGGGTTTCTTAGGATTTGGGTTTAGGGCTTATGATTTTTTAAAGGTTTACGGTTTAGGGTTTCTTAGAGTTTTGGGTTTAGTGTTTAGAGTTTAGGGTTTAGGGTTTCTTAGGTTTAGGGTTTTAAGGTTTTTTTTTAGGTTTTATAGGGTTTAGGGTGTCTAAGTATTTTTTAGGGTTTAGGTTTTGGGGTATTAGGGTTTCTTAGAGCTTAGGGTTTATAAGGGTTTAAGGTTTAGAGTTTCTTAGGATTTACGGTTTAGTGTTTCTTAGGGTTTCTTAGCATATGTTAGGGTTTAGGGTTTCTTGGTTTAGGGTTTAGGGCTTAGGGTTTTAGGTTTAAGGATTTTTTTGAGTTTTTTAGGGTTTAAAGTTTAGGACTTATGTTTATTTTAAGGGTTTTTAGGCCCTAAGGTATAGGGTTTAAGATTTATTTTTCAGTATTTCTTAGGGTTTCGGGTTTTAGGTTTAGGGTTTTTTAGGGTTTAGAGTTTTTTTTAGTGTTTTATAGGTTTAGGGTTTTTTCAGATTAGGGTTTTAAAAGGTTTTTAAGGTTTCTTAGAAATTCTTAGAATTTTGGGTTTCTTAAGGTTTAGGGTTTCTTAGGATTTAGGGCATAGGGTTTTAAGTTTAGGTTTTTTATAGGATTTTGGGTTTATTTATAGGGTTTTTAGGGTATTTTAGGTTTAGGGTTTTTAAAGTTTTTAGGGTTTTTTAGGGTTTAGGTTTTCTTAGGGTTTAGGGTTTCTTAGTGTTTCATAAGGCTTGTGGTTTAGGATTTAGCCCTATGGTTTAGAGTTAAGGATTTAGGGTTTCTTAGGGTATAGGGTTTAGCGTTAAGGGTTTCTTAGGGTTTGGGGTTTTAGGTTTAGGTTTTTTGAGGGTTTAGGGTTTAGGGCTTAAGTTTTTCTAGGGTTTTTTTAGGTTTATATTTTTGTAGGTTTAGGGTTTTTGAAGATTTTTTTAGGATTTTATGGGTTTTTATGATTTAGGGGTTCTTAGGACTTAGGGTTTTAGATTTAGGTTTTTATAAGTTTTACGGTTTTTAAGGTTTAAGGTTTAGGGTTTTTAAAGGTTTTTTAGGGTTTTTTTATTTCTTAGGGTTTAGGGTTTTTTAGGGTTTAGCCGTAAGGTTTAGGGTGAAGGGTTTAGGGTTTCTTTTGGTATAGGGTTTAATATTTAGGGTTTCTTAGGGATTAGGGTTTTAGGTTTAGGTTTTTTATTTAAGGACTTAGGGTTTAGGGCTTAAGTTTTCTAGGTTTTTTTTTAGGTTTAGAGTTTTTTTAGGTTTAGGGTTTTTTAAGGTTTTTTATGATTTTATGGTTTTTTACGGTTTAGGGGTTCTTAGGGTTCTTTGGGTTTTGGGCTTAGGGTTTTAGATTTAGGGTTTTATTAGGGGTTAGAATTTTTAATGGGTTTTTTAGGGTTTTTTTAGGTTTAGTGTTTTTAAAGGATTTTTTTAGGGTTTAGGTTTTCTTAGAGTTTAGGGTTTCTTAGTGTTTCATAAGGCTTGGGGTTTAGGGTTTTTCCCTAAGGTTTAGGGTTTATGGTTTCTTAGGGTTTACGGTTTAGGATTTCTTAGGGTTTAGGGCTTAGGGTTTAGGATTTTACCCTAAGGTTTAGGGTTTAGCATTTAGGGTTTCTTAGGGTTTGGTGTTTAGCCCTAAGGTTTAGGGTGTAGGGTTTAGGGTTTAGCATTTAGGGTTTCTTAGGGTTTAGGGTTTTTGGTTTAGGTTTTTTATCTAAGGGTTTTTAGGATTTAGGGTTTAGAGCTTAAGTTTTTTAGGTTTAGGGTTTTTTAAGGATTTTTTTAAGGACTTTTTATGATTTTTTAGGGTTAAGGGTTTCTAAGTGTTTAGGGATTAGGGTTTCTTAGGGTTAAGGGCTGAAGGTTTTTTAGGGTTTAGGGCTGAGGTTTTTTAGGGGTTAGGGTTTCTTAGGATTTAATATTTAGGGCTTCAGGTCTAGGATTTTATAGGGTTTAGGGTTTGGGTTTTCTTAGGGTTTAGGGATTTTTAGGTTTAGGGTCTTTAAGGTTTTTTTGAATTTTTTAGGGTTTACTGTTTCTTAGGGTTTGGGGTTTAGGGTTTCTTAGGGTTTAGGGCTTAGTTTTTTTAATCATTTTTTAGGGTTTAGGGCTTAGGATTTTTTAGGCTTAGGTTTTTTTAGGGTTTAGGGTTTAGGGTTTCTTAGGATTTAGAACCTAAGGTTTAGGTTTTAGGGTTTAGGGTTTCTTGGGGTTTAGCGTTTATGGTTTCTTAAGGTTGTTTTGGGTCTTTTTGGGTCTTTATGGTGTAGGGTTTATGGTTTAGGGTTTAGGGTTTTAAGTTTAGAGTTATTAGGGTTTAGGGTGTTTTTTAGGTTTAAAAGGTTAAGGGGTTTTTAGGGGTTTTTAGGGTTTTTTAGGTTTATAGTTTTTAAAGTTTTTTTGGTGTTTTTTAGGGTTTAGGGTTTCTTAGTGTTTTTTGGGTTTAGGATTTAGGGTTTGGGGTTTCTTAGGGTTTGGGATTAGGGCTTATGGGTTTTTAAGGGTTTACAATTTAGGATTTCTTAGGGTTTAAGGTTTAGGTTTTAGTGTCTAGGGTTTCTTAGGTTTAATGTTTTAAATGTATTTTTACGGTTTAGGGTTTCTTAGTGTGTTTTAGGTTTAGGGTTTTTAAGGGTTTTTTGGATTTTTATTGTTTAGGGTTTAGAGTTTCATAGGGTTTAGGTTTTTTTTTAATGATTTTTAGGGTAAATTCGGGTGTATTAGTGTTTTTTAGGCCTAATGTTTTTAAAGGTTTTAAAGTGTTTTAAAGGGGTTTTTTCGGGTTTTTAGGTTTAGAGTTTTTAAAGTTTTTAGGGTTTCATATGGTTTAGGGTTTCTTAGGGTTTAGGATTTCTTAGGGTTTGAGTTTTACGGTATTAGGGTTTCTTAGAGCTTAGGGTTTATAAGGGTTTAAGGTTTAGAGTTTCTTAGGTTAGGGATTAGTGTTTCTTAGGGTTTCTTAGCGTATGTTAGGGTTAAGGGTTTCTTAGGGTATAGGGTTTAGGGCTTAGGGTTTTAGATTTAGTGATTTTTTTGAGTTTTTAGGTCTTGTGGTTTTTTTAGGGTTTTTTTGGTTTAAGGTGTTAAAAGGTTTTTATGGTTTTTTTTAGGGTTTCTTAATGTTTTGGGTTTTGGCGTAAGATTTAGGGTTTAGGCCCTAAGGTCTAGGGTTTAAGGGTTAGGGTTTCTTAGGGTTTAGGATTTATCGTTTAGAGTTCCTTAGGGTTTAGGATTTTTTAGTATTTTTTAGGTTTAGGGTTTTTAAAGGGTTTTTAGGGTTTCTTAGGGTTTTGGCTTTCTTAAGGTTTAGAGTTTCTTAGGGTTTAGGGTTTCTTGGGATTTAGGTTATAGGGTTTTAAGTTTAGGGTTTTTTAGGGTTTAGGGTCTTAAAGGGTATTTTATAGGGTATTTTAGAATTAGGGTCTAAAGGGTTTTAGGGTTTTTAGGATTTAGGTTTTCTTAGGGTTTAAGGTTTCTTAGTGTTTCATAAGGCTTGGAATTTACGATTTAGCCCTAAGGTTTAGGGTTAAGGCTTTAGGATTTCTTAGGGTATAGTGTTTAGCGTTTAGGGTTCCTTAGGATTTGGGATTTTAGGTTTAGGTTTTTTTAGGGTTTAGGGTTTTAAAGGTCCTTTTAATGTTTTTTTAGGGTATTTTAGGTTTAGGGTTTATAAAGATTTTTAGGATTTTTTAGGGTTTAGGTTTTCGTAGGGTTTAGGATTTCTTAGGGTTTAGGGTTTCTTATTATTTCATAAGGCTTGGGGATTAGGGTTTAGCCCTAAGGTTTAGGGTTTCTTAGGGTATAGGGTTTAGCGTTTAGGGTTTCTTAGGGAAAGCTTTGTAGGGTTTAGGGTTTGGGGCTTAGGTTTTTCTAGGGTTTTGGTGCTTAGGGCTTAGGGTTTTTGATTTTGGGTTTTGGGTTTTTAGGTTTAGGATTAAGGTTTTTAAAAGTTTTTTAAGGGTTTTTTAGGTTTTTGATTCTCTTAGGGTTTAGGGTTTCTTCGGGTTTAGGGTTTACCCTTAGGTTAAGGGTTAAAGGTTTAGTGTTTCTTAGGGTATAGGGTTTAGCATTTAGGATTTCTTAGGTTTTATGGTTTTAGGTTTTTTGTTTAAGTGTTTTTAGGGTTGGGGTATATGGCTTAAGTTTTTCTAGGGTATTTTTAGGTTTAGAGTTTTCTAGGGTTTTTTAGGTTTAGGGTTTTTAAAGTTTTTCTAGGATTTTTTTATGGTTTTTAACGGTTTAGGGGTCCTTAGGGCTTAGGATTTCTTAGGGTTTAGGATTTAGATTTTTAGATTTAGGGTTTTTTATGGTTTAGGGTTTAGGGCATTGGTTTTTTTTAGAGTTTTAAATGTTTTTTTTTGGCCTTTTAGGGGTTTCTACGTTTAGGGGTTTAAGGTTTTTTAGGGTTTATGGTTTTTTAGGGCTTAGGGTTTGTTAGGGTTCAGGGTTTAGGGTTTGTTAGAGATTAAGGTTTAGAATTTTAGGATTTAGGGTTTAGGACTTAGGGTTTTTTTTAGGTTTAGGGTTTTTAAAGGATGTTTTAGGGTTTTTTTAAAGGTTTTTCTAGGGTTTTTTAGGTTTTGGGGTTTTAAAGGTTTTTTATGATTTAGCTTTCTTAGTGTTAAGGGTTTTTCGTTTCTTAGGATTTATGGTTTGGGATTTCTTAGGGTTTAGGGTTTAGGGTTTCTTAGGGTTTATAGGGCTTAGGGTTAGTTAGGGTTTAGGCCGTAAGGGTTAGGGTTTAGGATTTCTTAGGGTTTAGTGATTCTTAGGGTTTTTCTTAAGGTGTCTTAGGGTGTACAATTTAGGGTTTCTTAGGGTTGAAGGTTTAAGGTTAAGGGTTTCTTAGGGCTTAGGGATTTAGAGTTTAAGTCTTAGTTTTTTTTTAGAATTTTTACGTTTAGGGTTTTAAAGGTTTTTTTAGTGTTCTCGTTAGGTTTTTTTCAATGTATTTATGGTTTTTAGGTTTTAGGGTTTCTTAGCATTTAGGATTTCCTAAGGTTTAGGTTTCTTAAGGTTTAGGGTTTAGGGTTACTTAGGGCTTATGGTATAGGGTTTTAGGGTTTCTTAAGGTATAGGGTTTAGGATTAAGGGTTTAGGGTTTATGACCTAAGGTTTAGGATTTAGGTTTAGTGCTTAGAGTTTCATGTTTAGGGATTTTTTTGAGTTTTTTAGGATTTAGGGTTTAGGGCTTATGGTTTTTTTAGGTTTTTTAGGTTTAGGGTTTTAAAAGGTTTTAGGGGTTTTTAGGGTTATTTTTAGGGTTTCTTAGGGTTTAGGGTTTAGGCCTAAGATTTAGCATTTTGGATTTAGGCCCTAAGGTATAGGGTTTAAGGTTTAAAGTTTCTTAGGGTTTAGGATTTATCGTTTAGGGTTTAGGGTTTTAGGTTTAGTGTTTTTTAGTATGTAGGTTTTTTTTAGTGTTTTTTAGGTTTAGGGTTTTTTACGATTAAGGTTTTCAAGGGTTTTTAGTGTTTCTTTGGGTTTTTTAGGATTTTGGGTTTCTTACGGTTTAGGGTTTCTTAGGGTTTAGGTTTTCTTAGGATTTAGGTCATAGGGTTTTAAGTTTAGGATTTCTTTAAGGTTTAGGGTTTCAAAGGGATTTTTAGGATATTTTAGGTTTAGAGTTTTTAAAGGTTTTTAAGGATTTTTAGGGTTTAGTTTTTCTTAGGGGTTAGGGTTTCTTAGTGTTTCATAAGACTTGGGGTTTAGGATTTAGCCCTAAGGTTTAGGGTTAAGGGTTTAGGGTTTATTACGGTATAGGGTTTAACATTTAGGATTTCTTAGGGTTTAGGTTTTTTGGTTTAAGGTCTTTTAGGTTTAGATTTTTTTAGGTTTTTTATGTTTTTTTAAGGTGCTTAGGGTTTTTAGGGTTTTTTAGGGTTTAGGGGTTTTAATGGTTTTTTGGGGTTTTTAGGTTTTGGGTTTTAAAGGGGTTTTAGGGTTTATGTTTTCTTAGGGTTTCTTAGTGTTTCATGAGGCTTGGGGTTTAGGGTTTTGCCTTAAGGCTTAGGGTTTAGTGTTTCTTAGGATTTAGTGTTTATGGTTTCTTAGGGTTTAGGGTTTTTAGAGCATCTTAGGGTTTAGGGTTTCGGCCTTAAGATTTAGGATTTAGGATTTAGGGTTTCTTATGGTTTAGGGTTTAGGGATTCTTAGGGTCTTTTTAAAATGTTTTAAGGGATTTTAGGGTTTAGGGATTCTTAGGGTATTTTAGGGATTTTTAGGGTTTAGGGTTTAGGGCTTAGAGTTTTTGAGGTTTTTTTAGGTTTAGGGTTTTTTTATTGTTTTTTAAAAGATTTTTATGGTTTTTTAGGGTTAAGGGTTTCTAAGTGTTTGGGAATTAGGGTTTCTTAGGGTTTAGGGCTGAGGTTTTTTTAGGGTTTAGGGTTTCTTAGAGTTTAGGACTTAGGATTTTTAGGATTTAGGATTTCTTAGGGTTTAGGGTTTAGGGTTTATGGTTTAGGGTTTCTTAGGGTTTAGGGTTTAAGGTTTTTTTTTGGGGTTTTGGGTTTAGGGCTTAGGGTTTATTAGGTTTAGGGGTTTTAAAGCTTTTTTAGGATTTTTTAGGGTTTAGGGCTTAGGGTTTTTATCATTTTTTAGGGTTTAGGGTATTGGTTTTTTTAGGGTTTTTTAAGCTTAGCTTTTTCTGGGGATTAGGATTTCTTAGGGTTAAGTGTTTAGGGTTTCCTAGGGTTTAGGCTTTCTTAGGGTTTAAGGTTTAGGATTTAGAACCTAAGGTGTGGTTTTAGGGTTTAGGGTTTAGCGTTTAAGGTTTCTTAGGGTTTCTTTGGGTCTTTTAGGGTGTAAGGTTTAGGGTTAAGGTTTAGGGGTTTTTTAGGGTTTAAGGTTTAGGGTTTTTTTTTGGGTTTTTCTTATGTTTAGAGTTTTAAAATATATTTTGGTGTTTTTTAGGGTGTAGGGTTTGGGGTTTCATAGGGTTTGGGTTTAGGGTTTCTTAGTGTTAAGGTTTTTTATTTTTTTATTTTTTTATTTTAACGACCCTTGGGGGGGTCAGGGGCTTAGCAAAAACCCCACGGCCTTAGCATTAATAAAAACAAACAACAAAATACAAGGAGGGGGACATAAACCTTACCTCCAAACCTATGGTGGTTCAAGAGTCGATCATCCTACTAAGGTCAATCAACTCTTCCTCAATACTATAAATGAAACCTAGCTTCTAAACACCGATGAGAGGACTCCTCTTGATACAAAGAAACTAGGAAAGCATAAATAATGGAGACTCTCCCTTTACAATTGAAAACAAGAAAGGAAAAAGCCTCTGCCCTATAATGGTCTTTCTTCACAACAGCTCTATCTCGCAGACTAGAGAGAACTATAATGAAGAAAGCACAGTGTAACACCCCGTAGCCTAAAGAGGAAAACCTAGCCAAATTGCATAACCTACAGGTATCACCCACGAGGGCCAACCATGCCCCGTGGTTGGACCCACGCCCGGTAGGTGGCTTCGTGGATGGACCCCATGAGACACTGCTTAAGGCAGTAACGACGGCCAGGACCCACACCCCGTGGATGGGTCCACGGCCAGTGGTTTGGGTTCCATAGGTCCAAGGCTCCATTTTAGAGTCCCAAACCACGAACCACGATTGACTAGGATGGACCGTACGGTCCGTCAGTCGTGGTCTCGTGGGTCAGACCTGGCAGTTATTTTTAGGGGCAATTAGATCTTTTCCGGTTTTAATTAAATCAATGTGGTGTCATTTTTCCTACATCTAAACCACCTATATAAGTCTTTTTACCCCCAAATTAGACCCATTTAGTTCATTCTCTCAAATCACAAAAGAAAAACCTAAAATCCTCTCAAAATATCCTCTCTCTAGAACTTAAAAACGAAGAAGAAGAAGAAGGAGATTCAAGCTAGGGTTCAAGAAGCAAGTTTCTTCACATCAAATTCATAGGGCCTTGTTGTTAAGGTATGGTAGTCTTCATCCATGGATAGCTTTCATCCATGGAGTCCTCTCAAAATCTCCAATTTCAAAAAATTGAAATTCCCAAATGTTAGGGTTTGATTCCAAAGTCATGGGTTCCTTTCAAACTTGATTCTAATGGTTGAATTATATTATATTCAGCATGAATTTATGATTCCCTATGGTTTTAATGATGGATTCCCAAGAACCCATGAAATCTCCATATTTCTTAATTGTGATCTAATGATGTGGGTCTTTGTTGATGAAAGAGGAATGTTATGAAATTATGCATGTAGTGATTGAATCAATTTAATTATGATGATATCCATGTATAATGCTTGAATTCTAGATGTGTTGATTGAAAGTGAGCTTTGAACATTGGAAGGGCAAAGTATGAGATTTATGCATGTTTTATGAAATCTATGTAAATGCTTTAAGAACACTTTGAGAGTGAAGTGTCAATGGTTATGATGTTGTTTTGTGTTGTTGAAAGTACATTCTCATATACACACCTATGCATAAATATGATGTGAAAGGTTTTCTCACATAATGAAGATTCTAAGTTTGAAAGGCTTTCTCAACTTTTTGAATCTAAGATTTATATGTAGACATGGACGGTGAAAGGTTATTCTCACGCATGATCTAAGAGCTATCCTATGGACTAAGCTTGGATTGATTGTCAAGAAATTCTTCCATGAATATGAGTTAAGTCAAGACTTAATAAGTACTTCGTGGGAATTAATGCTTAGCACCTAGTGGATATTGATATGAAATGGAATCCCCACGTTAGTTGAGGCTGTATTTCTAGAAGCAATCTCTTGAGATGGAAGCCCTCAAGACAGTCGAGGCCAGGTTTCTAGTGGCAATCTCCTTATCCCATAAACTATGTGCCCCCATAGGTTATTTAGCTAGTGGATCCACCTAAGCTAAAGTTATCGGTTCTACCTTAGGCAAGTAGACCAACCCTCTTTGGTGTGGGAGTCACCGGATTCCCTGTTAAGCTCACATGGTCTCATGTAGGTTAAGGCTTATTTCCCACAACAAGAACATGAATAATGAATTATGGTTACTCAACAAGCTTTGTATGTGAGTTTCAAAGGTTTTAAAGATGATGATGATTATGTTGGCTATGTTTTATGACTTATGATTTTCTAAACTCTTATATCATGTTTAAATTGGTAAATTGCATGCTTTCAAATGAAATATCCCTTTTGGCATGTTTTTAATATTTTTATGCATGGCTATAATACTTAGTGCATTTTTGTACTAACGCCTACTTTGCCTACATTTTTCTCAAGTGTAGGGTTCGGTTCTCGAGTTGATCATTCTTGTGGCTAGAGCTTGGACTTGAGTATCTTTTGAGCTTGGTGAGTACTCATGGTTCGAGGATGACTTTTTCTTATGTTGTAGTTCCTTTCATGTACTTTCCCTTTTCGGACATGTTGTATGGGCTAGGACCTATTTCATTCAAAGATTGTAATAAATGGCTATGTTGAGACTAAGTGTCTAGACTTCCGCTTTCCTTTATGAAAATTTTAGACTTGAAATGTGTTTTTACTCTTATTGTTCTATTGCTTATGTTATGAGAACTAACTGGCTTGTATGGAGTCCTTCGGGGTTCTATACACCATGTTACATCTAGGGGGTACCCCCGGGTCGTGACAAACTTGGTAATCAGAGCAAAAGGTTTAGAATGATTCTAGGATTATGCCTCATAAGCCACGTCTAGTAGAGTCTTGTTCATGAGTGTGAAGCGCGCCACATTTATGAATGAGAAGCTACAAGATGTTTAGGAAATTCCACTTCTTTCATTACTCTTAAGTCGTCCGATAGAGTTTAACTCTATAAGGTCTTTCTCCTAATCCTTACCCATTGGTCTACAGGATATGACTACTTGAAGGGCTTTGGCTAGGAGGAATGAGGAAGACAATGTGAATCAAGGAGCTCCTCCTCAAGCTCCTCAAGCTCCGATAGATCCTTGGGCTGAGAATATGATAAATGCGGAGGTTAGGTCAGCCTTTAAATATTGGCTCAAGCTTTGCGACTCAAGCCAATAGAGAGGTTGTAGCTCCGGTGAATCCTAATGTGAATTCGGCGGCTTCAAGAGTGAGGGACTTTGCAAGGATGAACCCTCCAGAATTTTTGGCTTCGAAGTGGAGGAGGATCCCCAAAGATTTATTAACGAGGTCTATAAGGTACTTGCTATTATGGGGGTGACTCTGGTGGAGAAGGCGGAGTTAGCCGCTTTCCAATTGAAAGATGTTGCTCAAGTGTGGTATGATCAATGGAAGGAAGAGAGACCGGTAGGAGCGGGTCCCGTAGAGTGGGAAGTGTTTAATCGGCATTTCTTGATAGGTTTTTTCCCTTCGAGTTAAGGGAAGCAAAGGTGCAAGAGTTCATTAACCTTCGTCAAGGAAGTATGAGTATTAGGGAGTATGCTCTAAAGTTCACCCAACTATCCAAGTATGCTCCAGCTATGGTGGCAGATTCAAGGGCTAAGATGAGTAAGTTTGTGACGGGCGTGTCCGACATGGTAGGAAAAGAATGTCGTACGTCAATGCTCATCCATGATATGGATATCTCACGTCTTATGGTGCCGTCCAACAAATTGAGAAATTGAAACTCAAGGAAAAGAATAAGAAGGTAAAAAGAGCTAGGACCGGTGATGGGAACTTCTCCAATACAAGGTCTGATGGACAAGGTCGACCAAGGTTTAGACAAAGGTTTTCCAACCAAGATTCCTCTAACGCTCCTCCAAGGGATAGGGTGTCCAACCCTAAACCTCAAGGAGGTATGGTAGTGGATCTTATGTGGCTAGGTCTACTTGTGTGAGATGTGGGAGGAAGCATGATGGTAAGTGCCTAGCCGGTACAGATGGTTGCTTTGGTTGTGGAAAGAGTGGGCACAAAATAAGGGATTGCCCGGTGCTCATGGATAAGGGAAGAGAGGGCAAGCAAGCTCCTTCTAGTGGTTCGAACTCCAATGCTCCCAAGCAAAACCACTTCTATGCTCTCCAAAACCGAGGTGAACAAGAGAATTCTCCGGACATGGTCACCGGTATGTTAAAAGTTTTCCATATAGATGTGTATGCCTTGTTAGATCCCGGAGCTACTTTGTCCTTTGTGACGCTATATGTGGCAATGAGATTTGATGTGCTCCCTGATGTGTTGCTAGAACCTTTTTCTGTCTCTACCCCTGTTGGTGATTCTGTGGTGGCTAAGAGGGTTTATAGAAGATGCCCCATTTCCCTATCCCATAGAGTTACTCTTGTTGACTTGGTAGAGCTTGACATGTTAGATTTTGATGTTATACTTGGTATGGATTGGTTGCACTCTTGTTATGCTTCTGTTGATTGTAGAACTCGTGTGGTCAAGTTTCAATTCCTGAATGAGCCTATCCTTGAGTGGAAGGGGGTAAATTTAGGGTTTAGGGTTTGGGGTTTCTTAGGGTTTGGGTTTAGGGCTTATGTTTTTTATGGATTTACGGTTTAGGGTTTCTTAGAGTTTTGGATTTAGGGTTTAGGGTTTCTTAGGCTTAGGGTTTTAAGGTTTTTTTTAGGTTTTTAGGGTGTAGGGTTTCTAAGTGTTTTTTAGGGTTTAGGTTTTCTTAGGGTTTAGGGGATTCTTATAGTTTAGGGTTTAGGGATTTTTAATGATTTTTTGGGTAAATTATGGTGTAGGGCTTAGTGTTTTTTAGGTTTTCTTAGGCTTAAAGTTTTTTAAAGGTTTTTAGGGGTTCTAAAGGTTTTTTTTTTTTTTAGAGTTTTTAGGTTTAGAGTTTTTAATGATTTTTAGGGTTTCATAGGGTTTAGGGTTTCTTAGGTATAGGATTTCTTAGGTATAGAGTTTCTTAGGTTTTAGGGTATTAGGGTTTCTTAGAGCTTAGGGTTTAAGGTTTAGAGTTTCTTAGGGTTTACGGTTTAGTGTTTCTTAGGGTTTCTTAGTGTATGTTATGGTTTAGGGTTTCTTGGTTTAGGGCTTAGGGCTTAGGGTTTTAGGTTTAAGGATTTTTTTGAGTTTTTTAGGGTTTAAAGTTTCGGACTTATGATTTTTAAGGGTTTTTTATGGTTTAGGGCTTAAGTTTTTCTAGGGTTTTTTAGGTTTAGAGTTTTTCTAGGTTTAGAGTTTTAAAAGGGTTTTTAGGATTTTTATGTGTTTTTATGATTTAGGGGTTCTTAGGGCTTAGGCTTTTAGATTTAGGGTTTTTAAAGGTTTTTAGGGTTTTTTAATTCCTTAGGGTTTAGGGTGAAGGGTTTAAGGTTTCTTTGGGTTATGGTTTAGGGTTTAGGGTTTCTTAAGGTTTAGGGTTTTAGGTCGAGATTTTTTATTTAAGGGTTTTGAGGGTTTAGGGTTTCAGGCTTGTTTTGGGCTTAAGTTTTTCTAGGGTTTTTTTAGGTTTAGAGTTATTTTAGGTTTAGGGTTTTTAAAGGTTTTTAAAGGATTTTTATTGTTTTTTATGGTTTAAGCGTTCTTAGGGCTTAGGGTTTCTTTGGGTTTAGGGCTTAGGGTTTTAGATTTAGGGTTTTTACGGGTTAGGGTTTTTAAGGGTTTTTTTTTAGGTTAAGTGTTTTTAAAGTTTTTTAGGGTTTAGGTTTTCTTAGAGTTCAGGGTTTCTTTGGGTTTAGGGTTTCTTAGTGTTTCATAAGGCTTGGGGTTTAGGGGGTTTTCCTAAGGTTTAGGGTTTAGGGTTACGGTTTAGGGTTTCTTAGGATTTTTAGCGCTTAGGGCTTAAGTTTTAAACATTAATATTTATGATTTAGGGTTTAGGCTTTCTTATGGTTTAGGGTTCAGGGATTCTTAGGGGTTTTAAAATGTTTTTAAGTGTTTTTTAGGGTTTAGGGATTCTTAGGGTTTAGAATTTAGGAGTCTTTTAGGGATATTTAGGGTTTAGGGCTTAGATTTTTTTAAGGGTTTTTAGGTTTAGAGTTTTTTAGGGTTTTGTAAAAGATTTTTTTAATGGTTTTTTAGGGTTAAGGGTTTCTAATTGTTTAGGAATTAGGGTTTCTTAGGGTTTAGGGCTGAGGGTTTTTTTAAGTTTTAGGGTTTCTTAGAGCTTAGGGCTGAGGGTTTTTTAGGGTTAAGGGTTTCTTAGGGTTTAGTGTTTAGGTCTTTAGGTTTAGGGTTTTTAGGGGTTAGGGTATAGGGTTTCTTATGGTTTAGGGTTTAGGGTTTTTTTAGGATTTAGGGTTTTAGGTTTTTTGTTTAAGGGTATTTAGGGTTTAGGGTTTGTGGCTTAAGTTTTTCTTGGGTATTTTTAGGTTTAAATTTTTTTTAGGAATTTTTATGGGTTTTTAGGGTTTAGGGGTTCTTAGGGTTTTAGATTTATTGTTTTAAGTGTTTTTTGGGATTTAGGGTTTAGGGCAATGGGTTTTTTTAGGGTTTTTAAAGTTTTTTAGGGTTTAGCGTTTAGGGTTTCTTAGGGTTTTAGGTTTAGATTTTTTTGTTTAAGGGGGCTTTAGGGTTTAGGGTTTAGAGCTTATGTTTTCTAGGGCTTTTTTAGGTTTAGGGTTTTTAAAGGTGTTTTTTTAGGATTCTTATGGTTTTTTACGGTTTAGGGGTTCTTAGGGCTTAAAGGGTTTCTTTGGGTTTAGGGCTTAGGATTTTAGATTTAGGGTATTTTTAGGGATTTTTAAGGGTTTTTTAGGTTTAATGTTTGTAAAGGTTTTTTAGGGTTTAGGTTTTCCTAGAGTTTAGGGTTTCTTAGGGTGTAGGTTTTCTTAGTGTTTCATAATGATGTAATTCCTATAAGGGAATCACAATAAGATTCGGAAATCGAAATTACAAGAAAGTAAAGGATAAATAATTAGACACATAAAGAGGAAATCAAAGGCAACCTAAGGGTATATTAAGCCCAAAGACCTCAATCGATAAATCCTACAATAATACCTATCTCTTACGACGACCTCAAGGGAATCGATATCCCAAGCAACCGACCTTTCTAAACAAAGGCAACAAAAGCTTAACCAAGCTCTCAACACTCAAACATGAGTTTTCAGTTTTCAACATTCAAATTAATCTAAGTCTCAAAGTAACCGAAACTATCTATTTATAGTTTTAGGTTAAAAAGGCCCAAAAGTGACCGAAAAGACCATTGGGCGAGCTAAGTCAAGCTCCCCCAAGCCACTTGGCGACTTGCCCTTCTGCTCGGCGATGGAACCTGCAAGGTGGTTGCTTCTAGCTACATTCTGTAACTTTGGGCGGGCTGGGGTCATCGCCCAAGCCCTTGGGCGATGTGCCGATTGGCCCTGGCTCGCCAAAAGGGTCAGCACCTCCCCATGCTATCTTCAAGGCATGGAATCCCTTGTTTGCCATCAATACCATTTCGAGGACCTCCGACTTCATGAATAACCCTTGTATCCTTTGAAGGTCTCGCGCTTGACTTCTAGTGAATGGCCTGGATGTAATCCGGATTGCATCATTCTCTCCTTCTTGAAAAGATTTTTTCCTCAAATTCGAAGGATCATCATCATCCACAGTTGGGAATGGGGACAGGTCGCACACATTGAAAGTGTTGTGCACTTGATACTCCAGAGGTAGATCAACCTTGTAGGCGTTATCGTTGAGTCTCTCAAGTACTGGAAATGGACCATCACCCCTTGGCATCAATTTCGTCTTCCGCTAGGTGGGGAATCACTCCTTGCGAAAATGTACCCACACCCAATCGCCTGGTTCAAAAACAACTCTCTTACGGCCCTTGTTAGCCTTTTTGTCCACCTCTTGATTCTTCTTCTCTAAGTGCAGCCGCACCTTTTCATGAAGCTTCTTCATTGCTTCAGCTCTCTTGCTCCCATCTAAGCTTAACACAACATCTTGAGAAAGAGGAGTGAGATCTAAAGGGGTTAAAACCATAAACCACTTCAAATGGAGTCATGCCAATAGTTCTATGGATAAGACGATTATATGCAAATTCAACTAAAGGCAAATGTTCCTCCCATGAGGCCAACTTACCATGCACCACGGCACGAAGCATAGAACCCAAGGTCCTATTTACAACTTCCGTTTGGCCATCGGTTTGTGGGTGACAAGAAGTTGAGAAAAACAATTTAGTTCCAAGTCTACCCCACAATTCCATCCAAAAGTGACTAAGGAATTTTGGATCCCTATCACTTACAATGGTATGAGGAATCCCATGCAATTTAACAACATTTTCAACAAACAAAGATGCCACATTGGAAGCATCATCACATTTATAACATGGAATGAAATGAGCCATCTTTGAAAATCGATCAACAACAACAAAGATGCTATCTCTACCTGTTTTGGTCCTTGGCAAACCCAAAACAAAGTCCATTGAAATATCAAGCCAAGGTCTTTGAGGGGTAGGGAGGGGAGTGTATAAACCATGGGGAAGGAGGCGTGACTTGGCACGTTGACATTCAACACATTGACCACAAATTAGAACAACATCCTTGTTCATTTTAGGCCAATAGAATTGCTCCTCAAGACCTCCCTAGTTTTATCAATTCCAAAATGACCCATCAATCCCCCATCGTGTGCCTCCCTCACAAATAGTTCTCTCCAAGATCTCATAGGCACACAAAGTCTCTTGCCTTTGAACAAGAAACCAGAAAACTTGGAGTAGGGAGTAGAAGATCTATCCCTCATCCACCTATCCCTCTCCCATCCCTCACAATCTTTGAAGATTTGAGCAAACACGGGATCCTTGGGATAAAATTTCTTCAAACATTCAAAACCAATCAATTTAGAAGACAAAGTATTTATCAACACATGTTTTCTAGATAAGGCATCGGCTACCACATTTTCCTTCCCCTTTTTGTATTGGATTACATAAGGGAAAGTTTAAAGTAATTCAATCCATTTGGCGTGCCTCTTGTTCAACTTTCCTTGGGACGGAATATGCTTTAAGGACTCATGATCAGTCCTAATGACAAATTCTTTGGGCCACAAGTAATGTTGCCAATTACCCAAAGCCCGAATCAAGGCATTCAATTCAAGATCATAAGTGGAATAATTCAAAGTAGCACCTTTTAGCTTTTCACTAAAATAAGCAATGAGCTTTTGGTCTTGCATTAAGACGGCTCCAATGCCTACTTTACTAGCATCACATTCCACTTCAAATATTTTATCAAAATCAGGCAATGACAACAAAGGAGTGGAACTAAGCATGAATTTTAAAGCCTCGAAGGCTTTGGCTTGTTCCTCTCCCCACACAAAAGGTTTATCCTTTCGGACTACCTCGGTCAAGGGGGCTGCTATGGTACTAAAACCTTTGAAAAACCACCTATAAAAACTAGCTAATCCATGAAAGCTTCTAACATCACTTATGGATTTCGGAATTGGACAATTCTTAATAGCGTCTATTTTTTATTCATCCACCTCAACCCCTCTTGAGCTCACAACAAAACCCAAGAAAACAATTTCATCAACATAAAATGAGAACTTCTCAAGATTAGCATAAAGTTGTTCCTTCCTAAGCACATCAAACACACATCTCAAATGCTCAACATGATTATGCATGGTCTTGCTATATAAATCAAGATATCATCAAAATAGACAACAACAAATTTCTCTATAAAGGGTTTCATCACATGATTCATGAGACGCATAAAGGTACTAGGAGCATTGGTGAGACCAAAGGGCATCACCAACCATTTATATAGACCAAACTTGGTCTTGAATGCGGTTTTCCATTCATCACCGGGGTTCATCCGGATTTGATGATAATAACTCCTAAGATCAATTTTTGAAAACACACAAGAACCATTCAACTCATCAAGCATATCATCTAACCTAGGGATAGGATGACGATACTTTACCGTAATCTTGTTGATGGCTCGACAGTCAACACACATGCGCCATGTTCCATCTTTCTTTGGAACCAATAGAACCAGTACGACACATAGAATCATGCTCTCCTTCATGTATCCCTTGTTGAAGAGTTCCTCAACTTGCCTTTGTAGCTCCTTGGTGTCCTCCGGATTGCTTCGATAAGCCGGCTTGTTTGGTAATTGTGATCCCGGCATGAAATCAATTTGTCGCTCAATTCTCCGAAGAGGGGGCAATCCACTTGGAAGCTCCTTTGGGAAGACATCCTCATAATCCTGCAAAAGAAAGAAAATAGAATTGGGAAGAGAAGAATGAGATTGGTTAGTTTGTAACACATGATCCCTATGTGTGATAAGGATCAAGGAGCTATTGGACTCCACTTTTTCTCTTATCTCCTTGTAGTTGGCCAACAATACTTGGGCCTTTCCTTTCAAATTCCTCCTCTTCATTGCCCTCGACCTCCACATGTTCCTCCTCACTCCTCCTCTTCTCCCTCAACTCACTCATCCTTTGATATACTTCATTGACTTGAGAGGGTGACATAGGGTGAAGAACATACTTATGATCATCCAAGGTCTCCCGAGTAGCACATGACAAGCTTGCATTGGGACCACATCACATAGAACCTCATCTTGATACTTCCCAATCTTGAGCTTGATCAACACTTGTCGATGCACCCTCAATTCTCCACACTCACTCAACCATTGAAGCTTGTAAGGTGTAGCATGCTTATGGTAGGAAGTTTCAAGAATTCCACTAAAGTGGTACTAGCAACATTTGCACAACTACCACTATCAATGATCAAGGAACACACATTATCCTTGACGAAGCATTTGGAGTGAAATAGGTTCTCTCTTTGGCTTGGGTCATCTATGGCTTTGCTAATCATTGCTCATCTCACCACATATAAAGGAACGATGTTCTCTCCTTCTTTGAAACAAGGGTCTGGTTCCTCACCTTCCCCATCTTCAAACTCATCCTCTTCTTGAGGATCTTCTTCACAATCCCCTTCTTGCTCTTCCTCTACACCAAGATACATTTCCCCTCCTTGAATTAGAACATTCAACCAATTGGGACATTCACGCAAAATATGACCCCATCCTCTACATTTGTGACATTGGATTCCTTTAGGCAATTTGGTTGGGTCATTAGTACCTTTTTCTCTTGGCGGGTACTTTGGAGTGTTTCCTTCGAAGGGCTTCTTCTCATAAGGTTTATTGACATCCGTACCTTTGTTGGAACCCGACGATGTTTGAGCTCCCCCTTTGTTCTTACTCCAAGAATTTGAAGATGAACTCTTGTACCTAGACACTTTCTCCTCCTTGAATTCCATCTCTATCTCATGGGCTGCGTCAAAGACATCATTCAAGGTAGCAAACCTATGAATGGTCATCTTCGAAGATATTTCTTTGTTCAACCCTACCTTGAAGCGAATAACG
>JAJONR010003279.1:0-40089 GCA_029582245.1 Solanum etuberosum | reverse complement strand
GTATGTATGTAACTCGTTTTTTCAAGAAATTTCAAAGATAGCATGTAGTGCCCATATGTATATATTTTAAAAAAAAAAAACAATCAAGGCATTGCGAGATGTCTCACTAGAGACAAATAAGCTTTTCAAGAAATTTAAAAGGTAGCATGCAATGCTCATATGTATACTTAAAATCAAATAAATAATTAAGGCATTGCGAGATGACACATTAGAGACAAGTAAGCTTTTCAAGAAATTTAGAAGATAGCATGCAGTGCTCATAAAAATAAATAATTAAAGTCATTGCGAGATATCTCATTAGAGACAGATAAACTTTTCAAGAAATTTAAAAGATAGCATGAAGTGCATATGTATATTTTAAAAATAAATAAATAATAAAAGCACTGCGAGATGTCTCATTAGAGACAGATGAGGTTAAAATGTCTTATTAGAGGACAAACTAACCCAACATGTCCTATTTGAGGGCGGATGAATCCGATATCTTCTATTTTAGGGTGAAGGAACCCAATGCATCCTATTTTAGGGTGGAAGGACCCAATATGTCCTATTTGAGGGTGGACAAACCCATTATATCCTATTAAAGGGTGAAAAAACCCAATGCATCCTATTTTGGAGTGGAAGGACCCAATGTATCTTATTGTAGGGTAGACGAACCCAATGTGTCCAATTTTAGGGTGGATGAACCCAACATATCCTATTTTAGGGTGGATGGAACCAATGTGTCCTATTTTAGGGTGGACAAACCCAATATATCCTATTTTAGGGTGGAAGAACCCGATATATCCTATTAGAGGGTGAAAGAATCCGATGTATCCTATTTGAGGGTGGAAGAACCCAATATGTCCTATTTTAGGGTGGACTAACCCAATATATGGTCCAAGCTTACAAATATGAATTTTGGTGCAATCAATGAGCTTGGTGCGATTTATTTGCGGTAGCGAACATTCAGAAACAAGTATGAAGAGCTTGTTGCAGTGCCTTTGCAGTATTGAATATTTAAGATGTAGTGCCTTTTGTAGTAGCATACACTAATGGTGCAGTACTTTGCAATAGTGCATATAGTGCCTATAACTTAGGAGCTCCAACTTCGATGAAAATTTGTTGCTTATAAAAATTCTGCGCTCAAAGAAAAATTATGAATTTCAAATTTAATTATTGTTGATGTTGCACCATATGAATCTTGCAAAATTTTTCTTGATGTTGAGCTTTGTGGAGTTATTGTTCAAGAATAACTAAAAATCAACCTCTGCATTATTCAAAGAAAACTTGTTAGTATAAAAGTAAATGGTTGCCTTGCATTGAACCATGAAGCTTTAGCTTTGAATCTGCATTTCTTGTTGCAATGGCATTGAAGTAATTTGATGATGCAGATATGACTTCTGATATCAACTTCTGCCTTTTTATGAACAGTTAGAGGACATCTGCAAAACTATCCCAGCCTTGCCCTAGGGGGAGAATGAATTTTTTATTATATTGAGACCGAACAAAAAATAGGCGCCTACGTATCCCGCTACTAGCAGGAATCAGGTCATACGTAGTTCATTACAATAGTCTAGAAAGGATTGAAAAAGGGTAGATATTTCTTAAAAAGGAAAAGTTGCAAAGATAATGTCTTTGTTAGTCTTCTTGACTGATTGCACACTTTCTTTTCAACTGCTTTGGTAACAATTTCGATGGATCACCCTTAACAACAATTGTGCTCATGTCTGCGATATTAACATTGTAGCTTGAAGGCTTTGATTGTAGCTTTATCTTTCCACTATCAATCATGCTTTTAATCTAGAATTTTAGTGTAGGACAATTTTCAGTGTCATGTCCTTGAATGTTTGAATGGTAAGCACAATTCTTGTATGGATCAAAGTTCTTAGGCGTATACTCAGGAATGAATCCTTTTCTTGATTGCACAGGTCCATTTGCTCTCAATCTTTTAAATATATCTGCATATGGCTCATCCAAAGGAGTAAAGGAGAAAAATTTGACCTTCTTTTGTGGTCGCGAGCTAGATTGTACTTGGTGAAACTGTTGTTTGCAAGGATGCTGGAGACACACATTGCAATAGTTGGAAATAGTATGAGATTGCAAAAATTAATCACTTGGATGATGTTGTCGCTGTTGCATAGTCACGAATGAGTTGTTTTCTGTCATTTTGCTCTACAAATTTAATGGTATTTTTGCTTGGAAGGTTTGGTGGACGACTTGTGTTGCTGAGTTGTCTACAATTATTCCTCCTTGAATACCACTTTCTATCTCTTTTCCAACCTTAATCAAATCAGAGAAGTTGTGTGCACAAGATCCAAGAAGCTTATCATAATATAAACCTTCTTGAATTTGGATGAAGGTTGAGACCAATTCCTCTTCAGGCAATGAAGGATGTGTTTTTGAAGCCTCTAACCCCCATCGTATGGCATATTTGTGAAAAGTTTTATGCGACAGTTTCTTCACTACGAGAAAATCGGCTATATGTAATTCATATCCATTATTGAACTCATATTTCTTTACAAAGTCGCGGGTCATATCTTCCCATGTATGCCATTAGCTAAGGTCTTGCTTAGTGTACCAAGCAAGTGCCAATTCTGATAAACTTTGAATAAATAATCTCATTCGTATGGCTTCAACATGTCCAATACCAACTAATCTGCTGCAATAGTCCTTTAAGTGAGCGACGGGATCTCCTTTCCCATTGAAAGTATTGAACTTAGGTATTGTGTACCCTGCGGAAGTTCAACATTTGGATGCACACATAAATGCTCATCCTTTTAACTCTGACAAATTCTTTAGCACAACTCTTCATCAAAAGCTTCTCTCAGATTGTGGAGCTCTTTTTCCAAATCTTCATGGAAAATTAACTGAATATCCTTCTCACGTCCAAAATATAGACGAGCGGATAATTGGCCATGCTTGTTTTCATTGTATGGAAATACAATTGTGGGAGGATGGGAATTTGGCATCATGGTGACTTGAAAGTTATTGGGATTGATAGTGTATATTGATGCCATTAGCGGAGAGATTGTATAGGCAAAAGTTGGGTGAGGAGATATGGTTAAACAACTATTTTGAGTTGAGCTGGAAGCTTTAGTAGTGGTAGGTAGAAGGCTAAAGGTTGTTTCCAAATTGACCAAATTATTTCTCCGAACCACATTCTTCTCACAATCATCATTTTATGCTTGCACAAATCCCATGCCGTTGTTGAATGCTTTATATTTGTCTGCCATTATAATTTCATCCTTAATGCAGATTCTCCGTCAAAACAGTGCGCAATGCTAGGCAACCTCTAAAGAAGAAACAAAACTATTAAAATAAAAATAAATTGTTTGTGCATGAGAATATATGAAATAAATGCAAAAATAATAAATATTAGATAAAATAGATTATGCTATGATTTTGTAAAAATATGAATTTTAGGCTTGAGGCAAAGATTTAAGTCTAAAATGAGGGGAGGAGAGTGAGGTATTAGCTATTAGGCTCTGACGCTGAAAATGAAAGGAAAGAAAAATTGATTTGGAGAAAGGTTGACTCATGTCAAGCATCATATCTTGACTTCAAATTGATCCTTATCCTTTGCAAAATTTGGTGCGTTCTCAAAAAATTTCTCGATTGCATGCCAATATTATGCCCCAGCTTCATTCTCCTTCTTCGGGGGAATACTAAAATTTAAAATAAACCGACTGAGCCTTATATAGGCTGCCTACGTATCCACCAAGGAAATCAGGACGAACGTAGCTCCAATTACATGCAAAAGATATTGAAATTTCTAATTAAAAATGACCGAGTCCCTATATGGGCTGCCTACGTATCCATCAAGGAAATCAGGTCAAACGTAGTTCGCCTTACATAAAAAGAAATTTAAAACATATAAATAATTGATCACTTAAGCTCGTAAAATACATAATTGTTCTCAAAATATGCTACACAAAAACTAACTATTCCGCTGCATGATTCCTAAAAGTTATCTGTTGAGAAAATCCCCCGTACACCTAATGGTTGTTCAGAATGAAACCATTCTGGTTACTCTTTTCGGCTACATCATAAGTGCTTGCAGTAGATGCCAGAAAGGGTAAAATTGGTGCAATAATCCTTGGTTCAATAGTTGCTTGGCTCTGAGGAGGAACTTGACTTACACATTGCGGATAAATTGCTTGATTGTGATTTAACGTCGACATGATGACCGAAAGTTGATGCCAAATGAACTTAGGGCGAGCTACCTATCTTTGAATGATCATACCACTGTCCAATAGATTTTGGATCTCTTCTTTCAAATACCGCCACTCATCGATAGTGTGACCTAACATGCCTGAATGGAAAGCACATTGTTTGGTTGGGTTATAAGGATGCAAAGGAATTTCACGAGGCTTCGGTTGCAAAATTCCTAATAATCTCAACTTTTCGAATATAAATGAAATTGGTTCACTCAAAGGGGTGAAAATTTGAGTTTTTCTCGCTTCAGGCACTACTGGAGGAACAGTTGGTGCTTCAGTGACAATTGTCTTCCCTTTGACCCTAGATTGTGCCTCATTCAAACAATAATGCCCCAAAGTTGATTCTGCTACTTTCTTTTGAGATTCATGCCCTTTCATTCCCTCAGGAGACTCCATAGATTTATTTTTCAACAAACCACACCCTTTAGATACACTATTAGGAGGCCTATATTGCTTAATAAATCTTTGGCCATATCGACCCAATAGAACCATTTCCTTGTGTCTTGGTTTGCATACCACATCAAGGTTGTCCCTGTAAGCATCTTAATAAAAAGTCTCATATGAAATTCATTGCCTTGCCCTATGCTTGCTAACCAATCGAGATATCCCTTTAAGTGGTTCTGGGGAAGACCTGTCCCATCATGCATTGGAGTATCAACAAGGTTATAAGGTGTCCCGTTCTCATTTTCCATCTCAACCAAATTTGTCCCAAGTTGTGAAGCAAGCTCATTTGTGAAGGAAATTTTGTTAGTCTCGGTATTAAAATGTCTTCCACCATTTTCTCCATTTTTGCTTGTTTCACTCAAATTCTCAAGTGCCTCATTCTGTGAAACTGGATGCATGTTTGAAAAGTACTAATCATTACAATCAAAGTTGGGATATGAAGTTTCACAAATAGGAGAGTATCCCTCTAAATCTTCATCGGAGGAGTCCTTAAGATCATAATCCGATGAGTCTTCATTGTAAGAGTTCTTAAGATCGGCTATCATTTCCTTGATGCCATCAATTTCTTGTTCCATTTTTGTCACTTTTTCCTCAAGCTTAGCAATTTTATTCTGGTATGACTCGACTTCTTCACAGTTAAAATCATCTTCAACTAAGTCAATCACAATTCGACCGGCCATGTCGTCCTTAAATTTGTTTGTCCCTTTGATGCTCAACTTAAGTCAATCTTTTGGAAGGAAAATCAACGCATCTAGTCATATAAGGAATATGTTTGAAGAAAATAAATAAATGATAATATGCATTTGCTGACAAACTCAAGATTAACATAATTGATAAGAAAGTTATGGTTAATAGAGCGCACGAGAGTTGAACTTGATAAATTGGAAGGTTGAATGACCTTAAGCTCTATATTAGTATTGGCGGATTTAAAATTGTCGAGGGCGGAGAAAATGTCAAACAATTGAAAGACCTATGAGATTTTCCTCGACTTGCATACCGATAATTGGAATTAGTATGTAAAAAATAAATGTTGACAACCCCCAATAAGAACAACATGACTATTTTGAATTAGAGAAGTATTGAACTTGATGGAGAGAAAATTAAACAAATATGGACAAGTGCTATTTGGTAGATTGCACAAGTAAATTTGGACATCTACCAATTTAAGAAGCAACAAATAGCATGAAATTTGGAAGAAAATGAGTGCATAAGTAAAAGTTTTGTGACATAGATCGAGTGTTAAATAAGTTCTGCGAAAAATGGAACTAATGGAAAAAATAATATTTTGTTGCTAGAAAAAATAAAATTATACCCGTAAAGGAAGTACTTGGAAGAGCTCGAGAAGGTAGAAATTTAAACGCTCGAATTTTGGCACGAGTCTAGCAAAATTTAGAGTGAATTAATGGGCAAACATATCACACCTAATGATGATCACTTATGCCCATTTTCAGAAGAGTAAGAAGAAAATTTTGAAAGCAATTTATAAACACAAGTATTGAAAAAGGCTCAAAAGAAGAAATTCAAAGGTATTGACGAATTAAAGTCTTTAAAAATATAAAAGAAGACCATCTTAATTCGGGACACTAAGAATTTGCACGATTTTAGAATAATTATGAGCCTAAACAATGCTCTAGAATCAATAAATTGCATTAAGCGCGGAAAAATTATTATCATATAAAATAAAAGTGTATGAACATGACATAAGAAATTGTAAAGATGCAATAGGATCAACTTTAAATGACCATAAATCCTAGTTCAAGATGATTTAGGTGCGATACAAGATACCGTAGGAAAGATCTTTGAATTATCTTTCCAACGCCACCGAGTTTGGCCATTTTCGAGTTCGTATGAGGGAGATATGCCCATTTGAAGTTGGACTGTCGAGATAAGGAAAGTCAAAACCGGATTTTAGAAGGGTACTTTGGTCTTTTCACTACCCTATTATTTAATTTCATTTATGGTAATTAAGTTGGGGTCTAAACTGATTTGGTCCAGTTTACGCTTCATCAAAAAGAGTTTGGGTTTTGAGAAGAGAGAAAAGAAGAGGAGAAAAGAGGAGAAGAGACAAGAAATCGTGAAGTTCTTGAAGCTGGGCTTGTGGATTTCGTCAAGGGGTGATCCCTACGAGGTAGGTGAGGTCACATAGCGTTGTGTTAGTTCACCCATGCGCCAATTATGATTTTATTCAGCGATATTTGGTTCTTGAAAGTACAGAAATTGAGTTCTTCATGGATTTGTTTCAAGTTTCTATTGGATTCTTGATTGTTGAAGTTGTTGAGATGTTCTTGATTTAAATTCAAAAAATTAGATGTCGTTTTGAATAGATTATTGCAAACTTTGGTTATGTCGTTTAACCTAAGTATTTGGGGAAAGAACCAATTGAATCTAGAGGGTTTAGAGTTGAAAAACGAGCAAGAAAAATCAGGGAAATTCTGGGGAAATGTGTGGGGTGCCGCGCCAGCCAGAGCGCCCCACTTTGTGTTTTGTAGTTTGGGCTCTGGGGGGCCGTGCCAGCTAGTGCGCCCCATCCCTAGTTCTGAAGTGTAAGCTCTGGCGCCCCGCGCCACTCAGAGCGCTAGGGACGCCAGGTTCTTTACCCTTTCCCACTTCTTTCCGTACTAGTTCCCTTGAAACGTACCTATATTTTCTAGTCGATTTCTACACTCTAAGGTATGTCTAAACAACATGAAATCATCCATAACATGAGATCATGAGCCTTGAATCAATAATTCAATTCAAGGAAAGTTAAGAGTCAAGTCAAGAGAAGTTCATAAGTTTCCAAAAGTCTTTTACAAACGTTTTAACTTTGTTTTAAGACTTGAGTTTTCAGTTGAGTAAAGAGTAAAGATTGAAGTTCATTTCTTCAAAAAGAGTATATCGGGACTATGTATTCCCAAAGAGTAAATGTTTTCACATTTAAGCAAGAAGGGAGACATTGATTTCCAAAAGAGCCTTTGAGCTAGAGTAAATGCTTTCACAATTAAGCAAGAGAGGAAACTTTGATTTCCAAGAAGAGACTTTGAGCTAAGTTTTGAGCAATTATCTCAAACCATAGAAATAATTTATGTTTTTAAACATAAGAGCTAGTATTATATTTTGGGAGTAGTATTGAGCACCGATATGGGGGACAGTTCAGACAACTCCCAGCCCCCATAAACCATGTAGCCATCATGGGTAGAAAAGGGTCATACTTTTTAGGTGATTCCTTAGTGCATTTTAGCATAGACTAGTGGATACACTTAGTAGTCAGGTTCTATACCCTCGGCAAGGTATAGGACGGCCCTCGCAGCGTGAGGAAAAATATTGTATCATCACAATAGCTCTTAAGTGATGGTTGTCGGTTAGAGAAACTCCCACAACAGTATTTTATATTCTTATATACACAGAAGTGAATTGTATTTTTATATACATTCCAGAGTTTATATTGTATCTTTGCATACATACAGGGTTACTATTATATTTCTAAATACACCGAGTTGTTATCCAAGTTTTAAAAGATTTTCTCTATACTGCATTCATATTATTGCTTTATATTGAAATGAGTTAAGTTGAGTTGAGTTGAGCCCAGGTATGTTCTTTCAGTTCCTTTCAAGCTTATGTCTTGTTTTACTATTTCCCTCGCATGCTCGTACATTCAATGTAATGAAGCCATTTGGCCTGCATCGTTGTTATGATGCAGATACATGTAACCAAGATCAGCATCTAGCGCTTCGTTGATCCAGTTGAGCATTCATAGTCTTATGGTGAACCTCTTTGCTTTCCGGAGGATCCCTATTTACATTGCTTTAGTAGTTTTCAGTTGTTAGGATGATCAGAGGTCTTGTCTCGACATCCCTGTCAGTTTTAGAGGCTTCATAGATAGACAGTTAGTTAGTTCATTGGTCACTACCTTGTTATTGGATTATGTTGAATCTTGAGTTGCCACTTTGGCTAAGTTGAATGTTATTCAATACATTCTAAATTATCTGTTGAACAGTTCAGTTTACTTTTTAAAGTAACTTATCATGAGTAAGTCTTTCGCTGAGTAGTAAGCCAGGCCAAGGATTCGATTGGGGCCAACAATGGTTCTCGAGTGTCAGTCCCGCCTGGGGTGTAGGCTCGGGGCATGACAAACTTGGTATCAGAGCACATAGTTCAAGAGTCCTAGGGAGTCTATGAAGCCGTGTCTGTAAAGTCCTAGTTATCAGTGTGAAGCGCGCCACATCTATAAATGGGAGGCTACAACATTTAGGAACTATCTCACTTGTTCCATACTCATTTCGTACGATAGAGTGTATCTCTATAAAAGTTTCTTTCTAATTCGTGCTTGCGCTTGTCTTTCAGATCATGCCTCCACGAATAGCTGTCAGAGGTCATCCGGCTAGAAGAAATATTGAACCACAGGAACAAGGGGTACCTAATGCACCAGAAGTGCAACCCCAAGGAGAGTTCACCAATGCTGAGTTCCGTGAGGCCATCTGGATGTTGAGCCAAGTTGTGACCAACCAAGCTGGGAAACAGAGAGAGAATCGTCAGGAAGTGGCTGATACTTCCAGAATCTGTGAGTTCTTAAGGATGAATCCACCAAGCTTCATGGGTTTAAGTGTTACTGAGGATCCAGAAAACTTTGTTAAGGAACTTTAAAAGGTTTTTGAGATCATGCATGTTGCTGATGCTGAGAGGGTCAAACTAGTTGCATACCAGATGAAAGGTATCACTAGAATCTGGTTTGATCAGTGGAAAAAGAATAGAGCTGAGGGTGCACCACTTGTGAATTGGGCTTTGTTTGATGAGGCTTTCATGGGGCGTTTCTTTCCCCATGAGCTAAGAGAAGCAAAGGTACGAGAATTCCTTACTCTTAAGCAGGAATCTATGAGTGTTCATGAGTACAGTCTGAAGTTCACACCACTATCCCGCTATGCTCCGGAGATGGTTGCTGACATGAGGAGCAGGATGAGTTTATTCGTATGTTTGTCTCGCCTGTCAAGCAAGGAAGGCAAGGCAGCTATGCAAATAGGGGATATGGATATAGCAAGGCTAATGATCCATGTGAAACAAGTTGCGGAGGACAAGCTGAAGGATATATAAGAGTTTAAGAATAAGAGGGCTAAGACATCAGGGAACGAGTCTGGGAAGCAAAGGAGTAATCCAAACCGGTCTTCCTTCCAACAGAAACAAAGGGGACATGCTCCATCATCTACTAGTACACCTGCACCAAGAAACAGAGGTGAGTTCCAAAATCAGAATTCCCAGAATTTCAGAGCTAGACCTACACATTCTCAAGGTAGTATGGCACAAGGGGGTACTAGGACTCCTACATGTGCTAAGTGTGGTAGGAGCCACTCAGGGGTGTGTCGTGATGGCTCCACTGGTTGTTTCAAGTGTGGTTAGAGCGGTCATTTTATGAGAGAGTGTTCTAAGAACAAGCAGGGTAATGGTAATGGGGGCAATAGAGCCCAGTCTTCTTCAGTTGCTCCACCAGACATAGCTACATCTAGAGGAGCTACTTCAGGGGCTGGCGGAGGAGCAAAATTTCTTTATGCTATCACTAGTCGCCAAGAGCAAGAGGATTCGCCAGATGTTGTTACTGGTATGATTCAAGTCTTTAACTTTGATGTTTATGCTTTGCTAGATCCAGGGGTAAGTTTATCTTTTGTAACTCCTTATGTTGCGATGAATTTTGATGTTCTTCCTGAGTAACTTCTTGACCTATTCAGTGTTTCTACACCCGTTGGTGAGTCTATTCTAGCAGAGAGATTATATCTTGATTGTATAATTTCCGTCAATCACAAGAGCACCATGGCTGACTTAGTTGAGTTAGACATGGTAGATTTTGATGTCATTCTAGGTATGGACTGGCTTCATGCCTGTTTTGCATCAATAGATTGTAGAACTCGAGTAGTCAAGTTCTAGATTCCCCGTGAACCAGTTATAGAGTGGAAGAGTAGTTCAGCAGTGCCTAAGGGTAATTTTATTTCATACCTTAAGGCGAGAAAGTTAGTTTCCAAGGGGTGTGTCTATCACTTAGTTCGAGTTAATGACTTTAGTGTTGAGATACCTCCTATCCAGTCAGTTTCAGTAGTAAAAGAGTTTCCAGAAGTCTTTCCAGATGATCTTCCCGGAGTCCCTCCTAAGAGACAAATAAACTTCGGTGTAGATATTCTTCCTGATACTCGTCCTATATCTATTCCTCCATATAGAAAGGCACCAACAGAGTTGAAGGATTTAAAAGAGCAGTTGAAGTATCTCCTAGAGAAAGGTTTCATTCGACCAAGTGTCTCACCTTGGGGCGCTCCGGTCTTATTTGTGAGAAAGAAAGATGGTTATCTTAGAATGTGTATAGATTACCGTCAGTTGAATAAGGTTACTATCAAGAATAAGTATCCTCTTCTGAGAATTGATGATCTTTTTGATAAGCTTCAGGGTGCCACTTGTTTTTCTAAGATAGACCTCAGATCAGGCTACCATCAGTTGAAAGTAAGGGAATGTGATATTCCAAAGACAGCATTCAGGACCCATTATGGTCATTATGAGTTTCTGGTCATGTTGTTCGGTTTAACTAATGCACCTGCAGCGTTCATGGACCTTATGAATAGAGTATTCAAGTCTTATTTAGATATGTTTGTTATCGTGTTCATTGATGACATACTAATATATTCAAGGAATGAGGAGATCATGCTAGTTATCTCAGAGTAGTTCTCCAAACTCTAAAGGATAGAGAGTTGTATGCTAAGTTCTCTAAGTGTGAGTTCTGGCTTGAGTCTGTGGCTTTCCTAGGCCACATTGTTTTCGGTGATGGATTTAGAGTTGATACTCAGAAAATAGAAGCAGTGCAGAATTGGCCTAGACCCACATCTCCAACTGATATTAGGAGTTTCTTGGGGTTGGCTGGATATTATAGAAAGTTCAACGAGGGATTTTCATCTATTTCATCTCTTTTGACTAAGTTGACTCAGAAAATAGTGAAGTTTCAATGGTCTGAAGCTTATGAGAAAAGCTTTCAGGAATTGAAAAAAGTGGTTGACTACTACCCCAGTATTGACCTTACTAGAGGGTACGCAAGGCTTTGTTGTATATTGTGATGCGTCTAGAGTTGGTTTGGGTTGTGTGCTAATGCAGAATGGAAAAGTTATAGCTTATGCCTCCAGACAGCTTAAGGTTCACGAGAGGAATTATCCAACCCATGATCTAGAGTTGGCTGCCGTAGTATTTCCTTTGAATATAAGGCGTCATTATCTTTATGGTGTTCATGTAGATGTGTTCACTGATCATAAGAGTCTTCAGTATGTGTTTAGTCAGAAAAAGCTTAATCTCAAACAACGAAGGTGGTTAGAGTTACTCAAGAATTATGACATGAGTATTCTTTATCACCCAGGCAAGGCTAATGTTGTTGCTGATGCTTTGAGTAGATTATCTATGGGTAGTACCGCCCATTTTGAGGAAGATAAGAAAGAGTTAGCAAAAGATGTGCACAGACTTGCATGATTAGGAGTTCGACTAGTGGATTCCACAGAAGGAGGAGTAGTGATGATGAATGGGGCTGAATCATCATTAGTGTCTGAAGTGAAAGAGAAACAGGACCAAGATCCTATTTTCCTTGAATTGAAGGCAAATGTTCATAAGCAAAAAGTATTGGCTTTTAAACAAGGGGGAGATGGTGTATTGAGGTACCAAGGTAGATTGTGTGCCAAGGGTGGATTAACTTCAAGAGAGAATCATGGAGGAAGCTTATAGCTCCAGATATTCTATCCATCCGGGTTCCACAAAGATGTATCGTGACTTGAGAGGAGTTTATTGGTGGAGTAGTATGAAGAAGGGCATTGCCAAGTTTGTTGCCAAATGCCCGAATTGTCAACAAGTTAAAGTAGAGCACCAAAGGCCTGGTGGTATGACTCAGAATATAGAACTTCCAGAATGGAAGTGGGAGATTATCAATATGGATTTCATCTCAGGTTTACCAAGGTCTCACAGACAACATGATTCTATTTGGGTGATTGTTGATAGAATGACTAAATCGGCCCACTTTTTGCCGGTAAAGACTACCCATTCAGCAAAAGATTATGCTAAGTTGTATATTCAAGAGGTAGTCAGACTTCATGGGCTTCCAGTATCGATTATTTCAGATAGAGGTGCACAATTTACTGCACAGTTTTGGAAGTCATTCCAGAAAGGCTTGGGTTCAAAGGTGAACTTGAGTACTTTTTTTCATCCTCAGACAGATGCTCAAGCAGAGTGCACTATTCATACTTTAGAAGATATGTTGAGGGCTTGTGTGATCGATTTCAAAGGTAATTAGGATGATCACCTACTTCTCATTGAGTTTGCTTACAACAATAGTTACCACTCTAGCATCCAAATGCCTCCTTATGAAGCTCTTTATGGGAGAAGATGCAGATCTCCTATTGGATGGTTTGAATTTGGTGAAGCTGGGTTGATAGGACCAGACTTAGTTCATCAAGCTATGGAAAAAGTGAAAGTTATTCAAGAGAGGTTGGAAACAGCGCAGAGTCGTCAGAAATCCTATACAGTAGTTAGGAGAAGAGACTTAGAGTTCGAAGTAGATGATTGGGTTTACTTGAAAGTTTCACCCATGAAGGGTGTTATGAGATTTGGCAAGAAGGGGAAACTTAGTCCCCAGTATATTGGTCCTTATAGAATATCCAAGAGGATTGGCAATGTAGCTTATGAGTTAGAGCTACCACAAGAGTTAGCAGCGGTTCATCCGGTATTTCATATATCTATGTTGAAGAAGTGCATGGGCGATCCTTCACTTATCATACCTATTGAAGATATTTGTATCAAGGATTGCTTATCTTATGAGGAGATTCCTGTTCAAATTCTAGACCGCCAAGTTCGCAAGTTGAGGATGAAGGAAGTAACATCAGTCAAAGTTCTATGGAGAAATCAGTTTGTTGAGGAAGCTACTTGGGAAGCTGAGGAGGATATGAAAAAGAGATACCCAAACCTCGTCGAATCCGGAGAATTTCCAAATTAAGGTACTAATCCTTTTCTTGGCCTTTATTTTAAGTTGGACTGTTGTATTTACAGTTTGCTTGTTGGGTGTTTGAGCTAGATGTTAGACGTTACACCCTTAGCCTACTAAGAGTAATCTCATTCGAGAACGAATGTTCCCAAGGGGGAGATATTGTAAAACCCCGTTATTTGAAAGAACAAGAATTAGAAAAAACAGTTTTAGGAAGTAATCAAATTTGGAAAGTTTGACAAAGTTCAGCTAAGTTTAAGTTTTGGGTCAACTTCAAACGACCATAACTCCTAGCTTAGGATGAGTTAGGTGTGATATAAGATACCACAGGAAAGATCTTTGAATTATCTTTCCAACGGCACCAAGCTTGGCCATTTTCAATTCGTATGAGGGAGATATGTCCATTTGAAGTTGGGCAGTCTAGATAAGGAAAGTCAAAACTGGATTTCAGAAGGGTAGTTTGGTCTTTTCACTACCTTATTATTTAATTTCGTTTTTGGTAATTAAGTTGGGGTCTAAACTGATTTGGTTCAGTTTACGCTTCATCAAAAAGAGTTAGGGTTTTGAGAGGAGAGAAAAGAAGAGGAGAAAAGAGGAGAAAAGGCAAGGAATCGTCAAGTTCTTGAAGCTGGGCTTGTGGATTTCATCAAGGGGTGATACCTACGAGGTATGTGAGATCACATAGCATTGGGTTAGTTCACCCATGCACCAATAATGATTTTATTCAGTGATATTTTGTTGTTGAGAGTATAGAAATTGAGTTCTTGAAGGATTTGTTTGAAGTTTCTATTGGGTTCTTGATTGTTGAAGTTGTTGAGAAGTTCTTGATTTAAATTCATGAAATTAGATGTCGTTTTGAGTAGATTCTTGCATACTTTGGTTATGTAGTCGAACCTAAGTATTTGGGGAAAGAACCAATTGAATCTAGAGGGTTTAGAGTTGAAAAATGAGCAAGAAAAATCGGGGAAATTCTGGAGAAAGGGGTGGGGCGCCGCGCCAGCCAAAGCGCCCCACTTTGTGTTTTGTAGTTTGGGCTCTGGGGCGCCGCGCCAGCCAGTGCGCCCCATCCCCAGTTCTGAAGTTTAAGCTCTGGCGCCCCACGCCACTCAGAGCGCCAGGGACGCCGTTCTCTACCCTTTCCCAGTTCTTTCCATACGACTTTCCTTGAAACGTACCTATGTTTTCTAGTCGATTTCTACACTCTAAGGTACGTCTAAACAATATGAAATCATTCATAACATGAGATCATGAGCCTTGAATCCATAATTCAATTCAAGGAAAGTTAAGAGTCAAGTCAATAGAAGTTCATAGAGTTTCCAAAAGTCCTTTACAAACGTTTTAATTTTGTTTTAAGACTTGAGTTTTCAGTTGAGTAAAGAGTAAAGATTGAAGTTTATTTCATCAAAAAGAGTATATCGGGACTAGGTATTCCCAAAGAGTATATCTTTTCACATTTAAGCAAGAAGGGAGACTTTTAATTCCAAAAGAGTCTTTGAGCTAGTTTTTCAGTAAAGAGTTAATGCTTTCACAATTAAGCAAGAGAGGAAACTTTGATTTCCAAGAAGAGCCTTTGAGCTATGTTTTGAGAAATTATCTAAAACCACAGAAATAAGTTATGGTTTTAAACATAACAGCTAGTATTATTTTTTGGGAGTAGTATTGAGCACCGATATGGGGGAGAGTTCAGACAACTCCCAGGCCCCATAAACCATGTAGCCATCATGGGTTGAAAAGATTCATACTTTTTAGATGATTCCTTAGTGCTTTTTAGCATAGACTAGTGGATCCACTTAGTATTCAGGTTCAATATCCTCGGCAAGGTATAGGACGGCCCTGGTAGCGTGAGGCAAAATGTTGTATCATCACAATAGCTCTTAAGTGATGGTTGTCGGTTAGAGAAACTCCCACAACAGTATTTTGTATTCTTATATACACAGAAGTAAATTGTATTTTTATATACATTCCAGAGTTTATATTGTATCTTTGTATACATACAGACTTAGTATTGTATTTCTAAATACACCGAGTTGTTATCCATGTTTTAAAAGCTTTTCTCTATACTGCATTCATATTATTGTTTTATATTTAAATGAGTTAAGTTGAGTTGAGTTGAGCCCAGGTATGTTCTTTCAGTTCCTTTCAAGCTTATGTCTTGTTTTAGTATTCCCCTCGCATGCTCGTAAATTCAATGTACTGACGCCATTTGGCCTGCATCGTTGTTATGATGGAGATACAGGTAATCAGGATCAGCATCCAACGCTTCGTTGATCCAGTTGATCATTCAGAGTCTTGTGGTGAGCCTCCTTGCTTTCCGGAGGATCCCTATTTACATTGCTTTAGTAGTTTTCAGTTGTTAGGATGATCGGGGGTCTTGTCCCGACATCCCTCCCAGTTTTAGAGGCTTCATAGAGAGACAGTTAGTTATTTCATTTGTCACTACCTTGTTATTGGCTTATGTTGAGTCTTGAGTTGCCACTTTGGCTAAGTTGAATGTTATTTAATACATTCTAAGTTATCAATTGAGCAGTTCAGTTTACTTTTTAAAATATCTTATCATGAGTAAGTGTTCCGCTGAGTAGTAAGCCAGGCCAAGGGTTCGCTTGGGGACAACAATGGTTCTCGAGTTCCTGTCCCACCCGGGGTGTAGGCTCGGGGCGTGACATAATATATCAAGGATATTAAGCCTCCTAAGTTTCAATAAGGCATGTAACTGAAAAGGTGTTGGTTTAGCTCTATTCTGGGTTAATAAAGAGTGGGTTTACTAGACACAAGGTTCCCGAGTGGACAACTCGAGTGAGAAGGCTACACGGTCACAAAAAAAAAATCCTAACACCCCGCACATACGCCAACTCTCCTAAATTTTGAGATATTGAAAGAAATTTATGGGTGCGTAAAACACACCTCGCGTGTACGTGTGTTAGTGTGAATTTTTCAAGATTGGAGGAAGTATGAACGAAATGATAATTTATAAAGCAGTAAAAAATATACAATTTATGAAAAAACAGTAACAAATAAATAGTTAATATCAAATAAGCATGAAAAATAAAGCATTAGACATTAAAAATGAAACAAGCAAATGCTAAAAACCTTAATAATTAACCTAAGTCTGTTATGGTTTAGAACCTAAAGTCCCTAGTGGAGTTGCCAAGATGTTATACCCCATTTTAACTGGAAGTTCAATGGTGTACAACATATTGGTGATTCTTATGCTATTTTAAAGAGTCACCACCTAATTATGTTAAAGGTGAATTAGGAAACCTATTTTACTAAAGTTATGCTATATTACCTCTAAATTAACCTTATGCGATTCTAGGTAAGGGTTCTAATTTATCTTAAATGGAAGGTGTAAGGCATCCTTTAAGATCCGTTAAAAACAGTTAACCGGCCAAACTTAGGTTAATTAATTTTTTTTAAAAAGATATGAGTGCTAAAAGATTAAGTAATTGAGTAACCAAGTTGGAAAATATTTTTGATTTTAAAAGCTCTTTTGTAATTATATTAGAATGATAAAGATTTAAGAAAAAAAGTAATTTGTCTAGATCAATTTAGACAAATCTGTAATCCATGGCTAAAAAAAGTAATTGAAAAAAGACATTTGCTCATTGATCGACAAAGTGCTTCCTTTAGGAAAAGTTTTAGAAAAATAAGAGTTAAGAACATATTTTTTTAAAAAAAAGACACTGTCAAGTTTGAACAAAACTTAATATATCTAGTGGATTTAAAATGGTGCAAAAAGAAGTGTTTTAAAAAGAATTTTCCAAATGAAGTTTATAAAAGCTAAAGTAATTATAAAGGTTTGTTTCTAACTAAAGGTACCAAAACCCAAACATCTATATTATGTTAGCTATTTAAAAAAAAAAACATATTCAAGTCACATAAGTAAGTTTAACATGTAAAGAAAAATCAATAAAAAAAATGCTAAAGATGTAAATAGGCATAGGCGATCTCAAGTGAGTTCCCCTCTTTTTGCTTGATATTTCGAATGGTCAAAGATATAGTGAAGACTCCATGTGCGGGTATGATGGTAGCATCAAGTCTATGATACTCGAAATTTGCTAGAGTCTTGAATCAAGACTCCATTTTACTCCTTAAGGTGTAGATGTAAAGAAAAATAAAGAGGAAAGATTAGCGGATAAAATTTATACCAAAGATAAAGAACCAAAAGAGGCAAGATTTCAAACCAATATTGTATCACTTGAGATGCATAAGGATTTAGCAAGTATCGTTGGATGACCAGTGTTTAAACAAATTCAAAGACAAGTCATTTAAAATACACACATGCTTTATATTTATTAAAACAGGGATATAAAAGGGCATGTTGTTTTCCAGGCATTTATCATATATATTCAAATAGAAAAAGGAGCTATGAAACACACACAGTAAACATGACAACTAAGGTAACAAAAATTTTAAACATTAACTAATCTATTTAAACAGTACTTCAAGATCCTTGAACACAACATTCTTGGTGTGAAACTCTCATCATGATGACCCAAAATGAACGTTAACTAAGAATGGGAAGGAAAAAAATTAATTTCATGTTAATATCCCAACCTAAATCAGAATCTATTCCTTAATTCATAATGTTTAATATGCAATGGGAAAAATGGCTTAAGTTCTCAAAGAAGACTCAAACATTTTTAACACTAATCTCAGTATAGCTAAAACGAGCAAAAATCATTCTTGTCGCATATATTTCTTAGAGCACGCATAGCATTTGATCACAAAAATAAAACGAAACAAAGGAAAGGTGCAACTATTACACGTTGGATATCGAAATACAAAGTTTAGGACATTTAATTTGTGTCTTAATCCAGTATATAAAGGCTACACTCCGACAACCATAAATGAAGCAATACATATTTTCTAAAGGATTAACATTACCTCAAAACAGAGGGATATATATTTGGTTAACATCACTTAAGTATGCTGATAAATATTTTACTCATTTGTCAAACTTCAAACAAGGCATAGTTTCCAAAGAGTTTACTACCTAAAAATGAGTCCTGGAAACATGATTTCTAAAAAAAATAAAACAATTTTCAAAATACATTAACATCTGATTTTAACAAAAGCAATGAACAAACATTGAATATTAAAATCAATGATCAACTAAGTTAACCTTATTCATCATGATGCCAAAACACAAAAGTACTGAAATGAAACTAACAGTAAGTCCATAACATATTAAAACACAAATTCGTCCATATCTCATGGAATAAAAAAAAGAAAAAAAGAAACTAGATGTCACTGAGCTATTTCAGGGCAGTGATTAGTCGGGGATTGCGACTCATTTAGGGCTTAATATTCAAAGTTTTAGTATTCTCAATGCCTATTTTATGCTCTAATCTGATGTTAAAATACTAATTTGTAGCAACAAAGGAAAAAGAGCAAGGCAAGGACACTACCAGGCAAAAAAGAGAGAAAAAGCTGGAAAAAAACAAGGTTGATAATCACCAAAGCTACTCGGTGAATCGCCGAGTGGACATTCAGCTCGCCAAAAGTTCCAGCAGGCCAGCCCTTGGACAAGACCAGCTCGGCGAGGAGATTGGTGTTTCGGTGAAGCGCCGAATGGATCGACGATGGAAGTTTTGATCGCCTTAAGTCACATAAGGGAAATGGTGAAAAGCCAAGCCAAGAAGCCGATGGAATGGAGCACTCGGCGCATCGCCGACCTGGTCGGCAAAGCCCAACTTATTTTGCAGAGTGGTTCCGAAGATGAAATTCTGGGAATGTATAAATGCATTTTTCAAAAGGAGAAAAAGGAGTTCTAAAGATTTTGAGAGTTCCCTCATAATCTAGTCCTAGGTTTTTGATCCTCAACATTCTAAACACTGTTTTAATCTTTTTGAGTAGGGATTTAGGGTTGGTTTTGATTTCTATCTTTAATTGGAGCATTTGAAGACTTGGATTGTTACCCAAGCTGATGGAAAACATAGTTGGTAACTATTTCTTGGTCTTTATGATGTTTGGCTAAAACCCCCATTCTTGGGGGTGTGATTATATGATTGAATGTTTCAATTAGCTTATGGGTGTTAGTATTTACTGATTTTAATGTTGATTTGAAGTGGGTTTAGTTGATAGTTGAGTTTTAATTGATGAATTGTAGTTGCAAATACAATTCTAGCCTAGTATTCTAAGTTTGCTTGAGAAAGAGGTTTCAGAGTTAAAATTATTGATTGATGATTGTAGTGATTGAGTTATTGTAGACTTAGCTTGAGATAGTGGGTCTAAATTCAATCCTTCTAATCTAGCTTGAAAAAGTAGATTGATTGAGGTATTGGGTTGTTTATATGTGTTATGCTTGTCGAGGTTCGAGAGAACTTGCTTGATTCGTGATAGTTGATTGAGAAATGGCTATTGCACCTAAAGCTTAACCTACCCACTAAAATTCAACGATTTCTAGTAAATAATAATCACCCATTTAGAGAAATTGGCATTCAATTGATCACACTCCCAAAGACTCCTCTCTACTTGATTACTCTTAGTTGTTCGTAGTTGGTAATTGTTCACTATAATCCCCCCAATTGACATTAATTGTCAACCCCCTGCCACTTAATTTAACTGTTATGAAAATGTCTACTTCTACAAATGATAAGAACACTTCTTTCACTTCGTAATCGAATTCTTTACCGTATCACTCTCTGTGGGATCGAACCCAACTCTTAGTTGGATTTATACTTGTTTGTGACCGCTTACACTTAGAATCGGATGAAGTGTTATTGAGTGTTATAAAAAATGGCGCTGATCTCAGAGAGTGGTGTTTAGAATTATTTTAGTGAAGTTTAGTTGTGAACTGATTGTGTTGTAGTTGAATCAACTTATTTTTGCGTCTTGTTGGCAGCTCTTAAACATGTGAAGAGATGAGTGTTAATGGGAGAAATACTAGCCAACTTGGGCACAATGATAACATCGGTAACTAGCATGATGTGTATTTTCTAGCACCGCTAGCGAAGAATTTCAAAAATAGATAACCATCAAATCGAGATAAGTTAGCTTTTTACTTATAGGTCAATGAAGATCAGTTGGGAAGTGGGGGTGCTATTCGATTGCCTCCAATTGTGGGCAATGCGGTGTTTCATGTGACTAGCACTATGTTGCAAATGATGGGTCTATTTGGAGGTCTAGCTACTAAGGATCCTCATGACACTATCCAGAACTTTGTGGATGTGTGTGGGCCATTTTTTTTCAAGAACATCACTGAGTAGTAGGTACGACTTCGTTTGTTTCCCTTTTCCCTAATGGGGGAGGCAACGAAGTGGTTGGTTGATTTACCAAGGGATTCAATCACTTCTTGTGAGGAGCTCACTGATTCGTTTTATGTAAGGTTTTTCCCTCCCTCGAAGATGGTGACTTTGAGAGATAATATTTAGAACTTTAAGCGAGTGGATGGTGAACCAATTCATAAGACATGGCTGAGGTTCCAGAAATTGCTGCTCCAATGTCCAACTCATTGACTCCCGAACAATGTGTTGTTACAATATTTCTACCGGAGTCTAGATTCAGTCAACAAGGGTGTGGCAGACCAGCTCGTTCGAAGAGGAATCATGCAACAATCGTTTGAAATACCATCTACTCATTTTGATGAGATGACAAAAATCAACCATGCTTGGTACACTAGAGAAGACAAAGTGTCTCCTTTGAACTTCGGGATGACAAAGGAACAAATGGAAAATAACCAAGAGCGGGATGAAAAGAAGGCCAAAATGATAACCCAAATGGACCTATTGACGAAATATGTCATGGGAAGTGGTTCTAAGGTTATGAATGCGGTCGGAGTTAGTGGGGTGAACCCTGATGAAGCACACTTTGAAGCTATGTACAATGAAGAAGTGCATTTCTTGGAAAATTAAGCAGGTGGTTTCCGTCTGAACTATCCAAGGCCGGGCGGGAACCAAGGTTGGAATAGGGATCGCAATTGTAACACCCTGAATCCGAAAGAGGGCACCATATAAAAAACTCAGAACTTCCAGGATCCATCCACGAGGGCCAACCACGGCCTGTGGGTTGGACCACGGACCGTAGGTGGGTCCGTGGATTGGCTACTCAAAAACTGTCCAGGGTAGGAACCACGACTGGACCTACGGACCGTCAGTGGGTTCACGGTCCGTGGTCTTGGGGTCCGTAGGTCTACCCAAAATCCTACTTTCTGACCATCATCGACGGTCCACTAGGACGGACCGTAGGTCAGACCACGGTCCGTCGACTGGGGTCTGTGATTGGTAGGTCGGTAAGTAGCTGACAATTATTTTCAGGGGCAGTTGGGTTTTTTCCTAATTAATTAGTTCCTATACTACGTCGTTTTACCCTTCACTAAGACCCCTATATAAGTATTTTCTACTCCCAAATTAGTCCATTCACTTCATTCTTCCAAATTCACAAAAGAAGAACTCTCCAAATATATTTCTCTCTCTACAAACTTGAAAAAGAAGAAGATTCAACCTAGGGTTTCAAGTCAAGGTCTCAATTTCTCCATTGAAGGCTAGCTTTTGTATTCAAGGTATGATAGTTTTCATCAATAGATTCCTTCCTTCCATGGAGTTCCTAAATTCCTGTATTTTAAAAGGTATAATTCCCCAATTGAGTTAGGATTTTCTTCAATTGCCATAAGTTCTTTGCATTATTGATTTAAATGATTGGATTATGATATCTTATGCATGAATTGATGAATTATGATGATTTTATAATGATTTCCCCATGAACCCATGTAATCCCCACGTTTTCAAGTTATGAATCATATGATGTGAGATTTTGATCTTCAAGGAAGAGTTGTTTGAAATTAATCATGTATTACTAGTTTTATATGAATTTATGATGAAATTTATATCTAACCCATGTTTTATAAGCATTGATGATTGAAAGTGGGTTTTGAACCTCAAGAGGTAAATTATGGACTTATGCATTTTCTTATGAAATCTATGCAAATGTTTTAAGGGTGCTTTGAGAGTAAAGTACCAATGATAATGTTGTGTTGTGAAAGGATATTCTAATAAACACATAATAGTATAATTTGAAAGGTTTTATCACATAGAAAGGATTCTAAGGTTGAAACACTTTCTCACCTAATTGAATCAAAGAATAAGATCTATCCTAATGAACTAGCTTGGATTGGTTGTCCAAGGGCACCATTCCATGAATACTGAGGTCAAGTAAGAAACGACTATTCCGTGAGATTTATGCTTAGCACCGAGTGGATATTGATGAAGAGATGGAAGCTCTCCCGAGTAGAGGCCAGGTTTCTAGTAGCAATCTCCTTATCCCTTAAGTATGTGCCCCCATAGGTTGATTAGCTAATAGATCCACTTAAGCTAGAACTTTATGGTTCTACCTTGGCAAGTAGGACAACCCTTTTCGGTGTGGGAGACACTGGGGATCATGTTATAACTCACATGGTCTTTCTGTCGGTTAAGGATAATTCCCCATAATTAATAATGAACTAAGGTTACTTCAATAAGTATTGCATATGAGATCAAAGGTTTTAAAGATGAAGTTAGCTTACATTGACCATGATTTTATGACTTATGTTTTCTAACCTTTTTATATCATGTTTTAGCTTGGTCAATTGCATGTCATGAAATTAAATGTCCCTTTTAGCATGTTTTAAATGTTTTATGCATGGCTATCATACTTGGTAAATTGTTTTGTTCTAACACATACTCTTGCCTACATTTCCTCAAATGTAGGGTCCGACAGTCAGGTTTCTGGGTTTCGTGGCTAGAGGTGGACTTGAGATTTTGCTGAGCTTTGGTGAGTCCTCATGCTTTGAGGATGAACTTTTATTGTTGTAGTTCCTTTTCATGTATTTTCTCTTTTGAACATGATGTATGGGCTAGGCCCAATTTCATTCTATTATATTTGATGGCTATGATGAGACAAGTGTTTTAGACTTCCTCTTTGCTTTTATAAAATGTTTTGGACTTGGATTATTGTTCTACTTCTTATGTTATGAGAGCTAAGTGGCTTGTATGGAGTCCTTCGGGGTTCTACACACCATGTTACAACCCATGGGTCGTGACAAACCTGGTATTCAGAGCACAAGGTTTAGAATGGTCCTAGGATGTCTAATAAACCACGTCTAGTAGAGTCTTGTTCATAAGTGTGAAGCGTTCCAAATTTATGAATGAGAGGCTATAAAATATTTAGGAAACTTCACTTCTTTCATTACTCTAAAGTTATGGGATAGAGTGTAACTCTAGGTGTCTTTCTCTCCAAACCCCTATTTATGCTTTTCAGAATATGCCTCCATGAAGGAATCCCGTGAGAAGGAATAGGAATGTTCGTGAAAATGTGAGACAAGAGGTTCCCCAAGTGCCGGTCAACCCTTTGGCCAAGCAAGTGACTAATGATGAGTTTCGAGCCGCATTTCATGCATATGCCCAAGCTATGATGGCTCAAGAAAATAGAGAGGTTGTGGATCCCGTGAACCCAAGGGTGGGTACGACGACAACTAGAGTGAGGGACTTCATTAGGATGAATTGTCCTGAATTTTATGGGTCCAAAGTTGAGGAAGATCCTCAAGAGTTCATTGATGAGGTGTATAAGGTGTTGATGATCATGGGAGTGACGCCGGTGGAAAAGGCGAAATTAGCCGCTTATCAACTTAAGGGTGTTGCTCAAGTTTGGTTCAACCAATGAAAAGAAGAGAGGGCGGTTGATGAGGGTCCTATTGATTGGGAGAAACTTAAGGTTGCTTTTCTTGATAGTTTCTTTCCCATTGAGATGTGAGAGGCAAAAGTACATGAGTTCATTAACCTTCGCCAAGGAGATATGAGTGTGAAGGAGTATGCTTTGAAATTCACACAATTGTCTAAATATGCTCCGACTATGGTTGCCGATTCAAGGGCAAGGATGAGTAAGTTTGTGTCGGGTGCTTCCGACTTAGTGGTCAAATAATGCCTAACCGCCATGCTTGTTAAGGATATTGATGTTTCTCGGTTGATGATACATGCACAACAAATAGAAGAAGAAAAGCTTAAGGAGAAAACTAGGGATTCAAAGAGGGCAAGAAGAGATGATGGTGAGTCTTCACATTTAAGGTCCGATGGAGGAAATCGTTCTCAAGGTAAGGGTGGTAGTGAGAAAATGTGGCCCGGGTGTAGGGAGTGTGGGAGAAGACCTGAGGGTGAATGTCTAGCCGGTTTTAATGCTTGTTTTGGTTGTGGAAAGAGTGGTCATAAGAAAAGAGATTGTCCGATCCTTACTTCTAAGGGAAGGGATGGTAGGCAAGATCAAACTCAAGAGGATCATGGGGGTTCCCCGTATGCGGTAAATGGTAAGTTAAGGTACTTTAGCTTGTGGTTATGTATTGCTTATTGTTGAGTGTTTCGTTCGATATGGTAAGACTCCATGTATGGTGCATGTGTTTGAAGTAGTCCTTGAAAAGCCTTCTAGAAACTTCGTAGGTTTTTACTTGTATCAATGGTTTATTGGTTGTTATGACGTTGGTGTTATGTTTAGATTGAGGGAGATGGATTTGAAAAGACTAGTGGGGTTTGCTTCCAAGGGGGAGATAGAGTACCGCATGGTTGGTACGTGAGTAGAACTATGTTAGTTTTGGAAGAGTTCCTTGTTATGGTTTGGTGGGTGAAAGTTAGAAGGTGATGTGACTTCTTAATATATCTATCTCTTTCCTTCTAGTCCTACTCTAGTTTGAGGTAATGAGTTCCTCTTGGGTTGTCCTTGTTTTGGTGTCATGTGTTTTATGTGTTTCCATGATTTCCTTATGTTATGCATGTTCATGAAAACTTGTGTTTTGAAAGGAAATGAATTTATATGATTGATTTCCTCATGTTGTTATGCATTGAGTATGAGTTGCTTATACACTTCATGTGATGAATTGATGAACATGCTTTAGCTATGCTTTTTGAGATCGAATTGCATATGAGCTCCATGAGATTGTGTTGAGCATGCTTTTAGCTTGGAGAATGTAGTTACTCCTTGAACATGAGTAATTTTGAAAATTCATGCAAATTGGATTGCTAGATGTAGTTCCTACTTCCTTGTGATGCATTGAGTATGTTTAGCTTGGAGCTAATGTTTCCTCCTTGAATATGTGTATTGCATGCATAATGGGCTGTTAGAATTAGTTTCACCCCTCTTATGATGTTTTGAGAACGTCCTACCTTGGAATCGATAGTTCCTCTTTGGTTGTATGTATTAAATTGTAGGTTGGGTTATTAGTTCCTCTCCTAATCTTTTAGAATCATTTTGAATCACATTCGAGGACGAATGATCCCAAGGGGGAGGTATTGTAACACCCCGAATCCGAAAGAGGGCACCATAGAAAAAACTCAGAACTTCGAGGCGCCATCCACGAGGGCCAACCACAGCCCGTGGGTTGGACCACGGACCGTAGGTGGGTCCGTGGATTGGCCACTCAAAACTGTCCAGGGTAGGAACCACGACTGGACCTACGGACCGTCGGTGGGTCCATCATCTGTGGTCCAAGGGTCCGTAGGTCAACCAAAAATCATAGTTTCTGACCACCATCGATGGTCCACCAGGATGGACCGTAGGTCAGACCACGGTCCGTCAACTAGGGTCCATGGTTGGTAGGTCGGTGAGCAACTGATAATTATTTTCAGGGGCAGTTCAGTATTTTCCTAATTAATTAGTTCATATACTACGTCATTTTATAAGACCCCTATATAAGTATTTTCAACTCACAAATTATCCCATTCACTTCATTCTTCCAAATTCACAAAAGAAGAACTCTCCAAATATATTTCTCTCTCTAGAAACTTGAAGAAGAAGAAGATTCAACCTACCGTTTCAACTCAAGGTCTCAATTTCTTTATTGAAGTCTACCTTTTGGATTCAAGGTATGATAGTTTTCATCCATGGAGTTCCCAAATTCCTCTATTTCAAAATGTAGAATTCCCCAATTGAGTTAGGGTTTTCTTCAATTGCCCTGGGTTCTTTGCATTATTGATTTAGATGATTGGATTATGATCTCTTATGTATGAATTGATGAAATATGATGATTTTATAATGATTTCCCCACGAATTCATGTAATCCCCATGTTTTCAAGTTATGAATCATATGATGTGGGATTTTGATCTTCAAGGAAGAGTTTTATGAAATTAAGCATGTATTACTAGTTTTACATGAATTTATGATGAAATCCATATCTAACTATGTTTTTTTCATTGAAACTGGATTTTGAACCTCTAGAGGTAAATTATGGACTTATGCATTTTCTTATGAAATCTATGCAAATATTTTAAGGGTACTTTGATAGTAAAGTACCAATGATGTTGTTGTATTGTGAAAGAATATTCTCATAAGCACATAATAGCATGATGTGAAAGGTTTTCTCACATAGAAAGGATTCTTAGGTTGAAAGGCTTTCTCACCTAATTGAATCAAAGAATAAAAGCTATCCTAATGAACTAGCTTGGATTGGTTGAACTAGCTTGCCTTTCCATGAATAATGAGGTCAAGTAAGAAATGACTATTCCGTGTGATTTATGCTTAGCACCGAGTGGATATTGATGATGAGATGGAAGCTCTCCTAAGTAGAGGTCGGATTTCTAGTAGCAATATCCTTATCACTTAACTATATTCCCCCATATGTTGATTAGCTAATGGATCCACTTAAGCTAGAAATTCATGATTCTACCTTGGCAAGTAGGACAACCATTTTTGGTTTGGGAGACACCGGGGGATCATGTTATAGCTCACATGGTCTCTATATATGTTAAGGCTAACTCCCCACAATTAATAATGAACTAGGGTTACTTCAAGAAGTATCGCATACGAGTTCAAAGGTTTTAAACATGAAGTTAGCTTGCATTGACCATGATTTTATGACTTATATTTTCTAACCTTCTTATATCATGTTTTAGCTTGGTCAATTGCATGTCATGAAATGAAATGTCCCTTTTAGCATGTTTTTAATATTTTATGCATGGCTATCATATTTGGTACATTGTTTTGTACTAACACTTACTCTTGCCTATATTTCCCCAAATGTAGGGTCCTACAGTCAGTTAGGAAGTGCAGGTGCTATTCCATTGCCTCCAGTTGTGGGCAATGCAGTGTTTCATGTGACTAGCACTATGTTGCAGCTATTGCAAATGAAGGGTCTATTTGGAAGTCTAGCTACTGAGGATCCTCATGACCACATCCGGAACTTTGTGGATGTGTGTGGCCCATTTTCTTTCAAGAACATCACTCAGGAGTCGGTTCGACTTCGTTTGTTTCCATTTTCCCTAATGGGGGAGGCAACGAAGTGGTTGGCTGATTTACCAAGGGATTCAATCACTTCTTGGGAGGAGCTCATTGATGCGTTTTATGTAAGGTTTTTCCCTCCCTCGAAGATGGTGACTTCGAGAGATAATATTCAAAACTTTAAGCGAGTGGATGGTGAACCAATTCATGAGATATGGCTGCGGTTCCAGAAATTGTTGCTCCAATGTCCTACTCATGGACTCCCAAATAATGTGTTGTTACAATACTTCTACCAGAGTTTAGATTCAGCCAACAAGCTCATTTGAAGAGGAATCATGCAACAACCATTTGAAATAACATCTACTCTTCTTGATGAGATGACAAAAATCAACCGTGCTTGGTACACTAAAGAAGATCAAGTGTCTACTTTGAACTTCGGGATGACAAAGGAACAAATGGAAAAGAACTAAGAGCGGGATGAATACATGGCCAGAATGATAACCCCAATGTACCTATTGACGAAACATGTCATGGGAAGTTGTTCTTAGGCTGTGAATGCGGTTGGAGTTAGTGGGGTGAACCCTGATGAAGCACACTTTGAAGCTATGTAAAATGAAGAGGTCCATTTCTTGGCAAATCAAGTAGGCGGTTTCCGTCCGAACTATGCAAGGCCAGGCGGGAACCAAAGTTGGAATGGGGATCGCGATGACGGTTGGAGAGACCGAGATAGGGAATAGCGTGACCGTGGTATGAATTGTAGAGAGAGGGATGGTGATAAAGAATGATACGTACCTCCCATGAGCGTCAAAAGCCAAAAGAGCAAAGGGTTGATCCTGAAAATTTCTACCCCGAAGATATACTTGCACGCATTCTCAACAAAGTGGAAGGATTAGACAAGGTTCTAAAGGAGATGAAAGATGACGTCTCATCTCTGAACCAAACCGTTACCTCACATTCAGTCTCGATTAAGCAGCTGGAAACACAGATGGGTCAAATCTCGACTCATCTAAATCCAAGACCAAAAAGAGGTTTACCGAGTGATACCATGGTTAACCCAAAGAATGAAGCTTGAAAGCATGTATTCATCGTGCCACGACGTTAAATAAGGCGTTTCTTGGGAGGCAACCCAAGTTATTAGTTTTTAATGTTGTTGTTTGATTAACGGGTGTTAGATGTGCAGGTTGAAAATTCAAAATTTTGGGACAAGAGGCATTAGGCGAGCTCAGGTACCATTCGGTGACTCGCCGAATAGGTCGGCGTGCTTGATATGGACAGCATTTTTGACCAACTAAATGGCTAGAGTTCTCTAACCTTTGGTGGGAAAAAGTACCATTCGACGCATCGCCGAATGGTTGGTGACATAAGTTAATATCACCGACTGGGCGCGAACTAAAGGGTCAAAAAGGACCTTTACCATTTTAAATTCAAAATTCCCTTTCCTTTCATATTTTCCAACTTTTGCACTCCTACATTTTATCTTTAGATCATATTTTTCCAGTTACTTTTTTATGGAAATCGATTGCTCGGGGGAATTTTGCACTTTTGCTTCCATATTTGCTTGCCTAGCGTTTGTTTCCATCTACTTTTGAGGTTGGTGTCTCGAACTCGGCTTAAATGTTAGTAGTTTGTGATGCATTCTTGTATTTTTTTTGATCTATTGCATGATGTTGAGTAGTTGGTTGATTTTTGATAAAGGGTTTCTATCGTATCTTGTTTGATTTTATGCTTAGCCTATAATTGTTGATTTATGTGTGTAATTTGATTGAAATTGTGGGTACGTATTGTTTGTATGTTGGGTCTTGTGTGGGTGAAGTCTGAGTAACCCAAATTGTACCGATCAACTTATTTTGCCCAATGATAGAGCGGGTGACGTCATTCTTAAGGGCAAAAGACATTGATTGGTCAATTTCAGATAAATCGGGGGAAGTCTGAGTACCCTGATTTCCTTAGTAATATAGGTCTGGGCTTAATTGCATAGAACAATGCTTAAATTTTATTATCATGGGCTGTGGGATGAAAATTAAAGGTCGGGGTAAAAAACTGGCATGAGAGACCAGTCGGTGACCTTAGTCGAGATCACAGAATGGCTAGGCGGTTCGCCAAGTGACCCCTTGATCGCCTTTTTGTTCTTCATTTTTGAATGTTCGATTCTGTAACATTCGGCGATATGCCTAAGCTCATCGAGTTCACTCAGAGACTCGCCGAATGTCTTTTTGATCGCCCTTTGTCTTGCCCAATTTTAGTTTAATATTTTGTAACATTTGGCGAGCTACTTCTAATTCTCCGAATGAAGTCGACGAATTGATGAATGACCCTGGACTCCGCCGACCTGTGCTGACTTTTGTGCAATTCTATTCTGTAACATTCGGCGAGCCCGACATAGCTCGCCGAATGAGTTCGATGACTCACCGAACTAGTTGGTGAGTTCGTCTGTAGTCTTTTCAACTGTGATTTTTGTTGACCCGTTTCTAAGGTATTGGTTCGTTCTATGTTGTTTTGCAGATATGTCCAGACCCATGGTTCTTGGTAGAGATTGAACCACCCCGGAAAAGAGCAAGGGGTATAGTTATCAATTAGGGTGCTGCTCCCTCACGAGCCACACAAGCCAAACTTCCTCCGACAGGGGGGATGAGCACAGGAAATGGCAAGGGTCCTACAGAGCAACGTACCGCTGAGGATAGCATCGACAACTTGGGTATCTACGACACCCACCTCACCACTTCGGAGTTTGAAGGTGAGGATAACTAGGGGTCTAGATCTCCGTTATCTGTATCCCAGCTGGAGGATGATCAGACTTTGCGGAGGAGGCGAGCTGAGTTGCGCTCTAAAATGCTACATGATCCGGCCAAAATACAGGCGACTCCTACACCTCCTCCACCTCTAGCACAGATTGTTGAGCAGGTACCTCCAATGCCCCCGGTACAGGCACCTCCACCTCGATCGCTTAATAGACTCAAGGCTGCCGGGTTGAGGACTATATTGGAAGAGAAAAGGTTGTCGATAGATGGTGTAGTGGACAAGTACCCTGAAGTATGGAACACCATCTAGTTATACAAGTTTGAGATATTTACAAAGCCCCGAGGCTCATACATACCTTCCTGGGTCCAGGAATTTTATACAAAGTATGGGAGGCTGGTGCCAAAGGGGAAGAAGAAGGCCAACTGGTTTGCACCGGTTGATAATGTTATGGTGCGGGGAAAAATTATGAAATCCAGCAGCACCGACATTAATAAGGTGCTGGGGTGTACGATGAATGTGATACATTTCTTGGTGGATCAGATACAGAAGAAGACCCTTGACGACTTAAATGGGTGGTTGGCTCCTCTGATTTAAGACATCACACAGCCTTGGATCGATCCAAAAGTTCAGATGGAGAAGAAGGATCTGAATGTAGCTGCCCAGTATTGGTTTGAATTTATTAGCAGCACTTTGATGCCTTCTCAAAATGAGTCCATACTCCGGCATCCTAAGGCGGACTTGTTGGGATGCATCATTGACCAGGATAGGCTGAATCTCGGGTTGATTATCAAGCAGGAGATGGTCATGAAGGCCAAGTAGAGTCAAACTTCACTTTCTTTCCCTGTGCTGATCATAGAATTTTGCTGGTGTGCTCGGGTGCCTTTTTTGGAGAAGAAGGATGTGGAAGTGACTCCCACTTCCTCTACTGACATCTGGAGGATTAAGGCCGAGTTTACTAGAGACGAGGCTGAGAGGAGGAGAGTTATGCCGATGGAAACTTCCCGGTTGTTGATGTGGAGATATTAGAGAAAGACATAGCCCATCCTACTCAGGCCGGTGAACCCTCAGGTACCTCTAGCACTTCTACTATTGTTCCTTCTTCATCTGCTGTTGCTACTACTTCTACTATTGTTCCTTCTTCATCTGCTGTTGAAGTACGTGCTTCCCGGGTAGAGGCTGTTGTCCCCAGTATGATCGAGAGGGCCATTGCTGCTTCCTTAGCTCCGATCCAAGCAGGTTGAGAGAGCACCGGGAGTTGATCACCGTGCATGGCCTAGCCTTAGACGCCCTCACGGTACGAGTGGAGGCATGTGAGCAAGGTAAATGCAAGTCTGATGATGTGACGGCTTTGAGAGCCGCAGTTACCTGCTTGAGACGTGATGTGGATGAGCTTAAATTAACATATTTGTTTATATTTTTCAGCATGGTGGACCTTCCCGAGGTCCTGAGTATAGAGTTGCGAGACATTTCTGAGATCCCTCCGGCTACTACGACCGGAGATGCTGATGTGGTTGATGATGATGCCGAGTCTGATACTCCCGAGACTGATGAGGATGAGTTTGGTATGCGTGATGTAGCGGTATATGATGACCTGGAGGACCTAGAGGGCGCGATGGTGAAGACAGCCATAGAGGCCTCTCTTCGTGACACATCGATGGTGAGCTCCACTGGAGCGAAAGATGGAGATACGCCGGGCACTGATGCCCAAATTGAGAGAGCCCTGGATGTGCAGAGTTCACCTCAGTCATAGCCTGACAGGGGGATCTTGACTCTCTTTTTAGTTATTATGAGACTGTTTATTTCTGTTGCATTGAGGACAATTGTTAGGTTTGTTTTGCGGGTAAGGTATCTTCATACCTGTCTCTTTTGGGCTGCTTTTGTGAATGATTTGTTTTTGATATCTTATTCTGAATGCTTACTTTGTGTGACAATCGGTTTTTGGTTGTTAATGTGAATGTTGGTTTTTGATCCAAATTAGAAATTTCACCTATTGATGTTTGTGAATGTGGCTGTTCTCTTGCATATTTGAGTATCAGTTGCGATCAATACTGATGACTTGAATAGTGTTCTTGATTGAACGATGTGTTTGTGCAATTCCAATGAGGCAAATTTGAGTTGCATAAGTCATGTGTGAACTCTTAGCATCTCATTGTCACTAGCCGATTATTGAAATGATCGTTGCACGTGAGCTAAATTTGTAGAATCTTGATTGATGATTGTGTTGAATGTCATGTCCGGTGAGATTCTCTTGAATGTGCTTGGTAATACCTATAACTTTCCCCATTTGTCCAATCAACTAATGTAGGCAAATGATAGAGATGATCTTAGTCAAAAAGTTTTGGGGAGTGAACCATATTGCTACTATACCTCTTTGTGACCACCTTGTGATAGTGTGAACCTAGCTTGGCACCATTTGAGCCTAACCTTTTATTTGGATGAAACATGAACACATTTGACCTCTTTCCCCTTCACCTAAAACCTTCATGAAGCATTGGTCCATTTGAATAGAAAACTTAGGCCAAAATCCTAAGTTGGGGGTGTGGTGAAACATGAGAAACTCAAAAAGTTTGTGAAAAATCTGCCCTTGATAGATTGTGTTGAAAAAAGATGGAACCCCTCCATGTAAAAAAAAGAAAACAAGAATAGCAAAAGAAGAAAAATGATTGAAAAAGAATGTTGCAACGAGTCTTATGTAATGGATAAAAGAAAAGGGGTATGCAATGAATCATGCTTAAAAGAACTTAGGGTGGATTGCGAAAATCAAAAGGAGTGAAAGAAAAGGAAAAAAAGTGAAATGCAAGCCACGCTTCAAGAAGGTAGAAGTCACTAAGACAAAATGATCATACCTTTACCCTCAGCCCCGTTGCAAGCCTTAAAAGACCTTAGTGATCTTGATTGAGCTTACTGTGAAGTTGATTGGAAAATACTAGTAAGCCTATGGGTAGAATCATGCATGTGCTTATCTTTGGGAGTGTGAGAGTTGATTTTGATTCCTAAATTCTTAAATCTTGATAAGCTTTGTGTCGCCCCTCGGGGCTACCCCCTTGACGTAACACGGGTCCTAGGATCACGAGTGACCCCAAGCTAACCCTGTGTCTGGCATATATCATATCAAGCATACTGAGAATAACTGAATAAAACATAAACTATGCGGAAGCTAAAATAGTAGGTAACTGAAAAATGAGGAATACCCAACTAGTCTGAATGTATAAACCATACTAAGAGTTTAATAACAACTGAAAGATCAAACTTAATGAGTCAAGCTGATACTACTACTATTTCTGGAAAGCTTCTACTGAGTTGAGTTGCTGGGACATGCCCCCAGCTAACTCTAACAAAACTGAAACTAAAATGTAAAGACTGAAATGAAAGCATATCTATTGTCCTCGAAATATGAGGACTCACCACTGAAGCTGCTGAATACAGATCGAGGATCAATCTAAGCGCGGTCTGAATGCTGAGTACCTGAACCTACATCATAAAAGGATGTAGCGCAAAGTATGGGTCAGTACTTTGAATGTACTGAGCATGCAGGATTTAGATACTAAGCTGAATAAACATATAGAAGCTGAAACAAGGCATAACTGAGCAATACTGTAAACTAAACAAGAATGTAAAAACTGAAAAGATAACGGAAAAGCTAAACTGAATGTAATGACCAAGTACTAATCATGAACATGACATGCTAAACTAAATACTGAAGTATATACTGAAAACCTGGTCAAATGCACTAAGAGTCTGACTGTGGGGGCTACTATTAACCGACATAAAACAACGTGAGCTAAACATGGAGTCTGATGTATACGCCCCAGCGAGATGAGAAAGATGATGTCCTTTTATTACAAGATTTTAGTAGAATAACTTGTAGTTTATTGTGATATGGTGATTCACTCATTTCAGATTAATATAAAATTTAGAAGCCTTAAACTCAATAATAAATTTGTGATCCCTACTATACCTGATTTAATTAATCAATTTTTGGTAAAGGAAAAATGTGTGATAAATTAAGAATAAATATATTTTATTTACTGGTCTTCTAAAAAGAATATAAAAATATTTTTTCTATTGAAGGAAATGCTTAATGCTGAAACATTTGTCTTAAAAGACAAAAATGTTTTCAGTCATAATTCAACCTTAAAGACAGAAACATTTATGTTTTAATGGAGGAATAATTGCTCAGATTTTTTGAACCTTTTTTCAATTGAAAATCATGTATAAAAAGTTGGATTTCCTTTAGAAAAGACACACCTTTGCAGGCAGAGAATAAAATATTCACTTGACCACACAAGTGTTCATTAGAAAGTTAATCAAGAAGCAGTAGAAGGTTGCAGCCCTGAATTCCTGTGGATTAAGTGATTTGTGCAGAAGCTTCAACATGTTAGTGTTCTTCTATAAATGTTTAGATTATGCCGTTTGGTTGTAATGTAAAATGTGATCTTGAATATTGCTTCCATTGTACGTAGGTGTCATCATGACTCGAGGTTTTGGATCATGACAATATGTGCATACAACAACAATACTCACATCTCAATGAAAATAAGTCGAGGTTGATTATATATATGACAAATATATGTATGCATATGCAAAAATAAAATAAAATATAAGTTCCCTTTGAAATACATTAACTTTACATCCTATTAGAAAAATGTGAATTTTAAATGGATTTTCCTATCAAAAAGCTATCAGAAATATGAGATTGTGATGACAAAAAAAATCGATCAGAAATTAGTGCTTTCAAAATAGCGATTGTTGTATTCATAATGGTAATTGATAGCGAATTAGGAATGAAATTTCAAACTAATAAACTTCAAATCATGACTGTTCCTGATTAATAATTAGCCCCTATGAACGCTTAATGGGGGAAAGAGGGATGCTTTCTCATTTAATATTTTACTTCTAAGATTTGAAGAGAATTTTGTATCTATATAAAATCATAATCGTGAAGTAGTGTTGACTAACTAAAATCTGGTTCAAGAAAACTATTTGGTTCTATTAGTTTTTTAATATACTCTTAAATTTGCATAATGTACCTTTTGTTTACCCTCTTTCCATCTTCTGAATTTTTGACTAATTTGGATTTTCAAAACATGAAAAATAAGCATGTACAAATAAAGTACATTCATCAATGAATTCAACACAATAGCATCTAACTAATGAAACTAACAAGAACATGAAATTAGGATTGGAGTTTGCATGTTCAAGTAAAACTTATTATTTTTTGCTCAAATCATATATGTAAGCATACAATAACAATACTCATATCTCAATCCCAAACAAATTAGGATCTGGCTATTTATGTGACAAAAACTATGTATGCATTAGTAGAAAAACTAAAATGTAAATTCACTTTGAAATGCATTAGCTCTAGATCATGAGAATCTAAGAATTAATTAAAAGATTTTTTTGTCTAAACTCATTGAGCATGTCTCTTTTGGAAGATAAATTGTACACGTCGTTAGTTAAACTTTTTGCATCTTCAGTTGTTGCTTGAGGGCCGATTTCTTCAAAGCACTCAATTTGTTCTTTGAATAAAAAGGAGGAAGGAATTTCTTTCTTTAAGCATTGATAATTCTGCCAAAATCCATAATCATCTCCGAAATCCAACATCACTTGTTCAGTAATAGCTGCCTTTCGAAAATTACTACATTTCACTAGCACATTCTTCAATGGCAACACATCAACATAATTATTTCTTGGTGAATTCATTAGATGAGGATTGATCTTCACGAAAGGGGGGTGAGGTTTTTTGTAGAACAATACAACACATGTGTTTCTATCCTTGAAAATTTCTAAGGGTGACTTTAGGCAAAATTCTTTGTATTGTGTTACATCTATTTAGTGTGTGAGTATAAATAGTACAAGTATTACAAGAAGTGTAATAAATGAATTTCAGTTTAAGTCAAAACTCTTAGGATTATTGAGAAATAAGAATCCTAGTATTTATTAAACTTGGGGCAAGTGTAAAACAAGTGTTAATCATCAATTGTCAATTTATGTTACTCCTTCTATTCCGTAAATATGTGAGTTAATGTAGTAAGAAAAAAAAGTTTAAGACATAAATTCTACTTTTTCCTTTTTAGCTATTCTTAAACTATTCTTGAAAATATAAATAATTCAAAGTATAATCATAAATATGTGCAATTAACTCTCTTAAATTATCACCTAGCAGATATAAATGAGGGGCAAAACTGGAAGAATTTTCCAACAACTCTCTTGAACATATATATATATATATATATATATATATATATATACACACATACACTCCCGCCGTCAACTTTTAATAAAGAACAAATGAGTGAAGGACTCCACCCCTCCTGCATAGGAAACAATTCATAAGCATTTGTAACCTATCAACTCTAGCCAGTCTCTACTTATAAGCTAACCAAAGATTGAACTTCACCACTAGGTTTCCTTAGTGTAACCCGCCATGGAGGTCCCTAGGCCTCCATAGCGGGCCTTTGGGTCACTGTAGTGGGACCCGACAGTTGCTTCGTGGAGATCTTCCTCCTGTACATTTTAGTCCAAGTTCAAAAGGGTGGTATCCTCTTAAAAATACCCTACGGTTACACTAATAAGAAAAACCCTAAGAACAGGAAGGCCAGACTCTCCAAGAATGCCTCCCCAACCCTGTAATCACAAACTCTCTTCTAAATTTTGCAAGAAGAGGATCTAAAGGTGAGCATTCGTGCACTCCATAGCAGCAACTTGACATCTAGGTAGGCTATAGTTTATGAGCAATAGACTGTGGTTAGAAAATGTGTGTATAGCATAAATTTGACGGGAGAATCATAATTAGGCTTTCGGACACGATGTTTGGATAGATAAAACATAAAATTTAAGCAAGAGAGTTCTAATTGTATATTGATAGCTTATTGTACGAATCATTGATGAATGTTCTTATTGATATGACTTACTTGAAAAATTCCAAGGTAATATATGAATGCAGGTAACATTAAAAGAACTACATGAATTTGTAGCCTAGGAATTAGGTTTAATTACTCCGTGTAGGGATGAAATTTTTATATGAAGGGCATGACGATGCAGTTTTGAGGACTTAGTTTTTTTAAGAGGTTGCTGATTGTTGTAATGAACGAGGAATTCATAGGTTATGGTTACTTGGAGTTATACTTGAGTTAGATTTTTGCATACTCTTGAGTAAAATGTTTGTTGATTGGTCTTCGGACATGTTTGACTTAATGGCGTGAAATTGAATGCCTCAGTGCTTGGCTTGACCAGGTACCACACTGGTACGCATGTTATATCATATATACATGTTATTTTATGGAGGATCGAGTATCATGCCAGTACATATACATATACTATTATTATGAAAGATTGGTACCATCCTGGTATGGTACATGGATATGAAGTGTGTCTCAGTAAGTTATGACTATTGACATAAATAAGTCCCTTAGCATGTGTGTATACTTTATTTACTATTGTGGTGTACTACTGATACTACTCTTTCTACATAATTTTTGGGGTGCAGATGTGTTGCACGTTGATTAGAATTCTCTTATCTGAAGCGGCGAACACTTATCCACAAGTCCTGCATATCTCTGGCTGACACAAGCTGTCTTTTCTTGTCCTATTTTGATTAGAGGCTCTTATACATGCTTAGACTAGGTCGTGGGAGTAGGTTGTTAGTTAAGGGTCATTTATTTAATTAATAATGGTTGTGAGATTTTTAATGTTAGACACTAAAATGTATTTGTTATGTTTTTAAACACTTATAACTGATTTTTCTCATGTTTTTGGTTGTGCGATAAGGGTTGGCCTAACTAGTTAGGAAATTGGGTAGGTGCCTGCACAATTCCATAATTTGAGTCATACACTTGGGCTATAGGGGTGTAAAAGATAGATAGCTAGGATTTTTTAAATTGGGAATACCCCTATCTCTAAATGAGAAAGCTTATACTATAGAGTATCCTAGATAGAGTTTAGGACCAACAAAGTTTTCCTGTTGTCTATTTGTTTTTACTTTATTTAAAAGAAACTATGAAGTATCAACTTAAAATCTGAACAAAGATGGCGTGAAAGAGTGCTGACTAATTGAAATTTCATTAAAGAAAACTATCTAATACACCATAACCCAAACTTCTTTGAAAAATTTCTTCTTCTTTTTTTCCAATAAGGAAAACATATAATTTTTCATAATCTAGCTTAATTACCCTCTTTTCACCTTCGAAATTTTAGAGAGTCATTCGCACAATGCTCCTATATTTGGGGTGATATGTTTTGCCCCTCAAATTTGTGGTTTTTAATTTTTGTTCTTGACATTAGTTTATATTTTCATATCATACTTTAACACAAGTTATGTCTTACAAGATGCACAAAAATTATGTCGCTTATTCGTACACCACTTATGTCGTAGGTATAAGTTTAGTTCTAGTCCCACAAGTCAAAGTCCTCTTAACATATGTCTTGTGAAATGAGGTCATAGATAAGGCTAAGTTGGTCCAGAAATTTTCATTAAATGAGCCGTATGTGTTGCATCCTATTTTGAAGGGGTAAAAGTAGTTCACAACTTAATGATTGTGTTACCTCTGATTTTTAAAGTGTTCAGAATCGCCACCTAATTAAGAATTTATTAGAACACCTACGTGTCTTGCAAGTACTTATCTATATTATTTATTACGAATGGAAGGTGTCAGTCATCCTGCAAACATATGGTAAGATAATCCTTGAATTTAGTCTAATTGCAAAGAAAATTCTCTATTTCATATTATACTCGTTGTAAAAGAGAAGTGCAGAATAAAACTTAATAAAGTGAAATAAAAATGGTAACAAAATGATTTCTTTAGAATATAAATGTAGTTAATGAAAGATAGAAAATGAAGAAGATATAATAAGTAACATATATAAAACAAATGTGTATAGATATAAGAAAATAGTATATCCGTATAAGGTAGAAAATATTATGACATGTTTAAACTTTCCTAAAATAGAGTAATTGATAAAAATATAAATACCTCATTTTGATCATACCGTGAAACAAATAATTTGAATCATCTACATCCATTTTAGAAAAATCTTTTTATAACACTAAATTAACAAAGGTTTCTTAAGCCCAAAAAGGCCAAATTTTTTAGCAATATATAATACACGTTTTTGCCTTCAAGAAAATGTATTTCATATCATTTGAAATCTGTGTTTTGTACTAAAAATCTGAGCTTTTAAGCTAAAAAAAAAAGTATGTTCTTACCCTAAATTTTTTACACTAAAAAAATTGCACTTTTAAGCTCCTTGAAAGAAACATTTTTACACCCAAGTATTTGCACTTTTGAAGCTGTTATTGCAAAAGAATGACCTGAAAATAGTCATTAAAACTATCAACTAGTGAAGAAATTTTTCAAATTTTTTAACTCATATATTGTGAAAACATTTTGTATCCTGTAAAAAATGTAAACAAGAACTGAAAAACCTAAATTATTAGTCGATAAGTGTATCGAACCCGAAATTAATACCTAGGAGGAGGGAAGGGGGAAAACAACTAAACTCACTATTCTACTTAATGGCCTTTCTTTACAAGTTCACATAATATAGAACAAATAAATACAAATTCATAAAAT
>JAJONR010003278.1:0-29065 GCA_029582245.1 Solanum etuberosum | reverse complement strand
CTTTTTCATTTCCATTGTTATTGTTTGAGACTCAAGTTGCCTTCGTTTGGCCAGTTGAATGTTCTTATACCTTTGTGAGTTTATTATTTTGAGACATTGAGTTAAAACCTTACTTTTAAAGTTATTTTATTGTTGAGTAAGTCTTCCGCTGAGTATTGAGCCAGGCCAAGGGTTTGCTTGGGGCCAGCAATGGTTCTCGAGTGCCGTCCACGTCCAAGGTGTAGGCTCGGGACGTGACAATAATTCTCAAAGCATCAAAATGTTCACAAGAACTTTTGGATTTTCTTCAATATTCAACATTTCAATTTGTCTTTTAATAGACTTAACTGCCCAATTGGTACTCTAAAATCAAACACAAAAGAAGGAAAATCAATTGGACTAAGTGGTGGCAATCCTGGTAACTTTATTATTTTATCCTTAGTATCATAATTTTTGAAATATTCAGAATAATCTGTGAATCTATTAGTACATCAAAAACTATGATTGGTTGGATCCAAAATAATGTAGATGGAATATTTTTTTTTGCCACTAAACCAACCAACCCACTCGTTCCATAATAATAGTGAAGATAACATGTGAAAAAGGTGTACCTTTATTTGCATTTGATTGAACTAAATTGAAAATAAATTTTGACCCACTAGAATTTATAGAAGAATAGAACAAATGGAACTCATCAATTGGACTTGATTAGAGTTTTCCATCATAGCCATCAGAGAAAGGAAAAAAGCTTAATCTTTCAACGTTTGAGAGTTTTTTTTACTGAAACCTGATAGACTTGTGGTTAAAGCGACTTCAATACCCAAATTGATTAATAGTTTGGAAAATTGTAGACATTGATTAATTTGTCCTTGGCCTGGAAATAGTGCTATAAGAACATGAGATTTTTCGTTTTGTAAATTTTTATGTTTTTAGTGGTGAACAGAGAGGTATCCATGAAGGAGAATGATGATTTTGGGAAGAAGAACTTTGTAAAGGAAGAAAGCTTTTTTGTACTAACTTGGTTACAGTTGATTAAGCTCACGCATACTTACACAAGTATGTATATGGTTTTAGATACAAAAAATTTAAAAAAATTATCATATTTCTTTAAATATCTACCTTAAATATTTAACTTTAGAGATAATATAAATTTTATTAAATAAAAATATATCAAAAGATATTTAACTCAAACTTTCTTGGAGTTCTAAGAAGTATCTAGAATTCTTTGTTATACCAAGAATCAACTTTATTATTCGGCAAAAAACAACACAAGAAATGCGTGAGTACTTTAGAGTAATAAGTAACAAAAGAAACATAATGATAGCAAGTAGTATGTTTTATTATTAGATATAAAGTGTGCTAACAAATTAGAGTTACAAAAGCATGACATAAGTACATATTCGATCACAAATTTTATTTTTTAAGAAAATAAGGGATAATGCATAAGTACCCCTCTTGAACTATGACTGAAATCCCATTGACACACATTAACTTAATTAGGGTCCTATTATCCCTCGAACTATTTTTTTCCTTATATTCATGCACCTTTTGTGCTGACGTAACACCTTCAACCAAATAAATTTGTATTGTTTGTACACACGTGTCTGTCACGTGTGTAAATTTTTTTAATTTTTTTAAAAAAAATATTTAAATTTTTTTAAGAACTTTTGATTTATTTTTTAAGAAAGTTAATTCATTTATATCTTATTATTTTCTTTATCTTGAATTTAAATTAATTTAATACATTTATGCATTGTATTTTGAACTGTTTTAAGTTTTGTTTACCTTCATTCATTGTTTTTTTCACTTTTATTTTTCTATTGATTTTATTTACTCCTTTTATTTTCTCTGTCTTTCCTTTTGATTTGATTTAAAATTTAATTACACAAGTCTTATATTTAAAATAAATTAATTTCAAACGGATATTAAAACAAGTAAAGAAAATTAAATAAACATAAGAAAATGAAACATTAAAATTAAAGGACACCCTTTTTTAAAAAAAAAATTAACATAATTTTCTAAAAATAATTAAAAGTGAAAAGATAAGAAATCAATGAAATAAAAAAATTAAAAATTTAAAGTGAGGAAGAAATTAATATAATTATTTCAGAAACCAAGATAATTATTTCATTATGAATAATTTCGAAGAAATTCACTATTTTTTTTTTAAACGAAGAACAAACTCTTAAAATAATTGATTACTAGCTATTTTATTTAAGTCATCTATTCATGAGTGATTTAGTACTCATTATGACCAAGTAAAATCTCATTAGCAAAAGCCTTGAGATTCACACTTGATGTACCATTTTCCTTCATAGCTTCCTTAGCTAAATCACTCAATTTCTTGACATTTCTTCTCAATTCTTCCTCTTCTTCAGCGTCCCCCATCACGATCGTGATACATCTATTGAACTCATCTCTTTCCATGACACCACCTTATCTGACATTAACTCTAACACCATTCTTCCAAATATCTTGAATGAGTTTTGCATTACAAACTTGATCATTCCAGAGTGGACATGCCACGATAGGTACCTTAGATGCTATGCTCTCTAAAGTTGAATTCCATCCACAGTGAGTCAAAAAACAACCAACAGAAGGGTGTTTTAGAACTTCCACTTGCGAGCACCAACTCACTATCTTCCCCTGCTTTTCAAGTTCGTCTTTGCAACTCAACTTGTCCTCCATCTTATCCCCGTCCTGGCCTTCCCTAATCACCCACAAAAATGGCCTCCCACATTTCAGCAATTCGTGACCAATCTCCTCCATCAATTGACTTGATATTTCGGAGTAACTGCCAAATGCTATGTAGATAACTGATCCCTTGTCCTTTGAGTTCAACCAATCCATATAATTCTTCGAACTAATCTCAATCATATCAGCTCGAAAAGTATTATCATCAAGAAATATTGAAGGAATTGAAGGCCCAATTCCCACCATAGTCACATGCTTTAGAATTCTCAAAGCATCAAATTCCAAAGCATCGAAAGTGTTCACAAGAACTCTTGGATTTTCTTCACTACTCAACATTTCAATTTGCCTTTTAATAGACTTAACTGCCCAGTTGGAACTCTCCACGTCATCAAACACAAAAGAAGGAAAATCAATTGGACTAAGTGGTGGCAATCCTGGTAACTCTATTATTTTATCCTTAGCATCACAGTGTTTGAAATAATCAGAATAGTCTGTGAATCTATAATAGTAAACATCAAAAACTGTGGCAGGTTGGATCCAAAATAATGTAGATGGGATATTAATTTTTTTGGCCACTAAACCAACCCATTCCATGATTATAGTGTAGATGACATGTGAAAAAGGGGTACCATTTTTTGCATTTGATTGGATCAAATTGAAAATGAATTTTGACCCACGGGACTTTACAGAAGAATAGAACATATGAAACTCATCAATTGAACTTAACTGGAATTTGCCATCATAGCCATCAGAGAAAGGAGCAAAGCTTAGCCCTTCAACGTTTGGGAGTTTTTTTATTTTACTGAAAGCTGATAGGCTCGTGGTTAAAGTGACTCCAATGCCTAAATTGATTAATTGTTTGGAAAATTGAAGACATGGATTAATTTGGCCTTGGCCTGGGAATAGTGCTATAAGAACATGAGACTTTTCATTCTTCAATTTTTTTATATTTTGGGTGGTGAAAAGAGAAGTATCCATGAAGGAGAATGAGGATTTTGGGCAGGAGAACTTTATTAATGAATAAGGCATTTTTGAACTGGCTTGGTTACAACTGATTAAGATCACACATATTTATACTAGTAAATAGATGGTTCTAGATACAAAAAAAATCTAGAAAATTTATCATATTTTTTAAATATCAACCTTAACTATTAAGTTTTGAGATTTATTGTTATTCCAAAAATAAACTTTATTACTCAGCAATAAATAAAACAAGAAATGCATGAATACTTTATAGTAAGTAACAAAACAAATATAATGATAGCAACTAGTATGTTTTATTACCAGATATAACGTGTGCTTACAATTTAGAGATACAAAAACATGATATTTTTATTTTTTCAAGAATCATCATTATTATTCAGTAAAAAAATGCAAGAAATGCATGAGTACTTTAGTCTAAAAAAACATAATGATAGCAAGTAGTATGTTTTATTATCAGATATAACGTGTGCTAACAAATTAGAGATACAAAAGCATGACATGTTTGTTGTTTCGAGAATTATCGTTGTTATTCAGTAAAAAATACAAGAAATGCATTAGTACTTTAGTCTAAAAAATGAAAAGAAAAATATAATGATAGCAACTAGAATGTTTTATTAATCATCTTTATCATTCAGTAAAAAATGACGAAAGAAATGCATGAGTATATAGTACTTTAGACTAAGAAACAAAAAAACATAATAATAGTAAGTAATATGTTTTATTATCAAATATGTCGTGTGCTAACAAATTAAAGATCCAAAAGCATGACCTATATACATATTCGATTGTAAATTATAATTTTTAACAAATAATCAGAAACATGGTAACGTAATTTAAAATTAGAATATAAAGAAGTAAGCACATGAAGAAAAAAAATTCAACATATAATACATATATATTATCTATCTACACTATAGTTTTTCTATAGGGTGAGAGTATTCAAGAATAGTATTTTTGCTGCTCTGATGGTGAAATATGTGATTGTATATCTCATCTGAAAAATTTAACTTTTAGAGAAGACACACTTTTATTTACTTAATTATAAATTTTGATACTGCTTAGTTTGAGAAAAGAAAAGATATAGAAATTGATTAAGTACATTCAGTTTTTTTTGTTGTATCAGTTTCATTTGGCGAAATAGACATGATAGCTCTTATAGTTGGATTGACCTTTTGACCAACCTTAATGAATAACAAGAACAAAATCCTGTAAAAAAAAAAAACCCATCCCTAGTAAAATGACAAGGTATATTCACTTTGAATAATCAATCTTATTTGCCTTGTATCGCTTAAAATATATTTTCCCCCGATCATAATAATTTGAATTTCACCTTCACGCTCATTACAAGTTTTTATTCCTTCAAACTCATTCTAAAACATCCGCATACTTATGAAATGCAATGTAGTGTAGTTAAAGGGTACTTTCAGAATGGTTTTGACAAATTATTAGGCACAATACTCATGTTCTTCATGCCTCCAACCACCGCGTCTCTCCATATAAAATCTTACAACTTAACATTACATTTCATCATGACCTATTGTTTTCTTTTATTCTTTACTATTCTATTCTACATACATACATTCTCTCATGTTCTTCTACTCTTTAATTGTTTGAGTTTGCTGTTTCAAATTTCAAATTAGTTATAACATCAACATTTCTGGATTATTGAAGACAAGATTATTTTTGGTTTAATGGTTATGATTTATGCAAACTGCGTTTTGGTTCAGGTATGAGGTGAAAAAAATAAAATTCTACAATGTATTAAAGCTAGGTCTTGAAAAAATATTTTTTTTATTTGCATGACTTCCATTGAGTTTCATTAATTGGGGTTTTGAAATTGTGATTTTTCATTTACTTTGCATATGCTTTCTCTTTATATAATAATGACTTGGTGTTGATGGTTATATGATTTAAAGATATTTTACATCTACTTTAATTTATTAAACTTGGCTTAATATATAGGCTAATGTTGATTTTGTGGAATTTTTGTTTCTTTTGCTTAAAGAAAAGATGCATATATAGATTAGGAATTAATTAAATACATTCAAAGATTTTTTACCGAATTAATTTCATTAGGAGAAATAGACATGAATACTTTTATAATATAATTTGCATAATCTTTTCACCAACCTTAATTATAAACAACAAAAACAAAATTGTGTACAGAATTTTTGTCACGACCCAACCCAGCGGGCTGTGCAGACACCTACTCTAACACCTAAGTAGGAGAACTCTCAATTCCCAAAGAGTGAAAAACATGCAGAAGATTAAGAAAACTAAGATAGAAACAAATTCATGGAGATTTTTCATAAAACAAGAGTTTAAAACAATTCGAGTTAAGACTTGTAAAGTAATTAAAACCCCAGGGATCTAGTCTAAACAGGTACAAGAGATACTAAGATTACAAGGTATACATATTCAAAATTTGACACAGCTTCCACCACATGGAAGGAAACATAGAAGCTGTTGGAGACTATCTTCGTCTTCACCTATAAGACATCACCTACTAAGCTGGGGTTCTTCTCGTTTCTAAAATTTTCCATTGCATAAAAGAAAAGCTACTGACTTGGCTGATTCAACAACCAAGGGAAAAAGGCATCCATTCAAACTTCTCCCATTCCTATGTTGACACCAAGAAAAAGAAACCCTGGAGCCTTCCTCTCTATCCATTCCTTTTTCATAATCATAAAGAATGGAAATGCTTAGCTTACTAAACCAGCAATAGCAGAGTAAGCTCCCATATCCGTGAAGGACTGCTTTCCAGCAGAGGAAAGCTTCTCGTTGCTGCGCTTGCCGTTAAAGAGTAAGATGTTGATTCTATAGCAGCTCTGATTCTTTCTCCCAGGGTATAACTAGGCATTTAGGATAACTCCCATAGCTAGGATGGTCATTGTCTATCCCGAGTAATTCTCACGGTACACACTCCAGAACTTAATCTCATTAATTCAACACCACAAACACGCACATCCCCTGGATATGCCCAGAATTTTACATGGTTATAGTCGGTCGCAACACACATCCAGATTTCGTTACGAATCACATCGTAGTCTATCTATACCCTTGCACCGAACTTCATAATGACTCTCTTTCCTACAACAAGATCACGAAACTTAAGCAATTATTGGGTACATAATGATATCACAAAATCCAAGCAAATACACCCCTCACATTAACAGTTATTTTCAGACAATAACATGCACACATTCACAGTTTCAAGTTACAACTCACAGACAAGTTCAATTATTACTCAGTTCGTTCCATGGATGACCATACTGATCATCCATGCATTTATATAGCCTCTAAGACCAGATACCAATTGGAACCTTCTCAGCTCCAATTTACTTTGCTTGCATCCCTTCAGCCGGGACTACGACGTCCAGTTCCCTTTGCTGAGATACCAATTGGAATCGGGAGATACCATTTGAACACAACCCATACCACAAGCGACAACCCGCACGAAAGGAGAGAAAAGATGGAACACTTCTTAGAATGCTTCCTAGCTTCCTGAAGATTAGATGTGGACGTCAACACACCAATCCGCATGGGTCTAGGCCACATTTCCTCTTGTACTGGGAGACCGGTAACCTGGGCTCTGATACCAATTTGTCACGACCCAACCTACTGGGCCTTGCTGGCACCTACTCTAAAACCTAAGTAGGAGAACCTTCAATTCCCAAACAGTGAAAAATATGCGGAAGATTAAGAAAACTAAGATAGAAACAAATTCATGGAGATTTTTCATAAAACAAGAGTTTAAATTAATTCAAGTTAAGACTTGTAAAGTAATTAACACCCCAGGGATCTAGTCTAAACAGGTACACGAGCTACTAAGATTACAAAGTATACATATTTGACACTTGACACAACTTCCACCACATGGAAGGAAACATAGAAGCTGTTGGAGACTATCTTCGTCTTCACCTATGAGACATCACTGAACCTGCATCCAGACTATGACCAAAAGACATAGCAAGAGTAGTATCAGTATAAAACCACACGTACTGGTAGGCATCATCAGTCAACCCGATACCCACCGCATAATATAAGAAATTGACCAGCAAAACATGCAATAAGACTATTCATTCCTCCACCTTTATATTTTACCGCCCTTACCATTCCTGGATACTTAAAGCATACTAGTACACTTGACTCTAACCCCTTATTCGCTACATACTTGATCATAACTTAACCATTCTGACTCTCGAAGGAGACCCCAACTATAACTACTACCAACTCTGCCATCCACTCACGACACGCCCTTACGACTTCCACATCACCACTCAACCCTTGACTCCATAGTACATTCTATCAAGGCCTATTAACCGTTTCAATACTAATCCCCTACCCGGATAATACTTAACTATTTGACATTTACGACATAAAACCACCCCAATTCTCAACGACAATACCCATTACCACCTTTCTAAGGTAACACATAGTCAGACCTGGACCCTCGGTCTCCACTTTCCATATCGCATCCCGATCTGGGCCTAACCATTCACAATTCATTCCTTACGAGATATACCCAATTAACTTACGACACCGCAACCCCCAAATATATATAAATATAATGTACAATCCAGTTATCATTTCAGGAGCAACACACAATTCCACATCATCAATAGAGATAGATATGATAATATCAATCACAAGTGGTCCTCTCATGGAACCCATACCCAAACTGTTAATGTGCCGGTATGTGACACTCGATCCAATGCATGTATGTGTATCGGTACATGACACCTGATCCAATGCATGTATGTGTGTCGGTACGTGACACCCAATCCAATGTATGTAAGTGTGTCAGTATGTGACACCCGATCCAATGTATGTATGTGTGGCGGTACGTGACACCCGATCCAATGTATGTAAGTGTGTCGGTACGTGAAACCTGATCCTATGCATGTTAGTATGCCAGAACGTGACACCGGATCCCAATTAGTGCATTCACAATCACAATAACACCCATAACTAACATACTAATACTCATACAATTAAGCATTAGGTTCATGGCATGCAATTGTACATATTTATTTCATTAGGTTCGTTTCCACATTTTATCAGATTCGCATACCACATGCATACAATATAACAATCATTCCACATTCATTACACAAACAGGAAACCAAACCATCACCTAACCCTAGTTCACCGATTAGGGCTTCCTCCTACCATATACGTCTGATGTAACACCTATGATACATGTACAATCATCTCTTTTCGGTGCACGAAAGCCTACGCATGAATTCTACTGTCAATTACCAATATACTACACAGTGAATAATGGATTTATAACTACTCAATTAATAAACCTAGCCTACATGGGCGCCAAGCATTTATAGAGGGATTACAGCTCGAAAGCTGGTTTCCGAACGACGGGACAATGAATCTTGACCAGAAGTCCGCAATCAATTTACCTCCTTACGCTAGAAATCTCTTTCTCTCTCCATCCCAAGACTAGAGCAGCCTTTTGAGGGTTTCTGGGGTGATCCTCACCTCTTTTTGGTGTTTTTGGAAAAAGGAGAAAATAAGACTTCACATTATTTAAGTTCTGTCTCGCCCATCCCGCTTTGGCGACCACTTATCCCGCTAGAGCGCCACCGCCTTGGCGGCATCTGGCCCCCTCTGGCGGGCTGAGAGACCCAGTTTTTCCTGAGATTTTCCCTTTCCTAATTAATGTTGGTTTGGGTCGTTACAATTTTCATCCCTAATAAAAGAATATTTAACATTTCTCCATGGAATACCATCTGAAAAGGATAAATATATATAAGAAATTATTGATGCAATGTAGAGTTTAAATTGTATACATTTTCAAATTAAATAGTTTAACATAACAATAATTTTTTCATATTATCTTTCATATGAGCCTTGTTTTTTGTTTTTTTTTAATAGTAGCCACAAGGGAAACAATATAGTCACATAAAAAAAAAAAACTAAAAGGATTGGTCCAATCGGATCAGTCCCTACAAAGTGTATTTGACCTAAATAGGTCAAAAATAGCTCAAAATTCCCCATGGAAGGTTGAAAGCCATTTCTATGTACTAGATTAGAAATCTTGCATAGTCTCCTCTCTGATTATCTTGGTTTTACCCATCCCTAGTTTCTCCTATCTGGCGAAGTGGGTATCTTGTTTGTCTCATTCCTCGTGTTTGAGCTCTAAGCGGTTTTCATTTGGAGATAAATCTAGAACTTCTTTTTTTTTTCCTGTGTTTCCAATTTTTTCCTATTATCAATTGATAAGTTATTTTTCTCATTTTGATGAAGTTTATTTTTCATGTCTTGTGTTTCCACATCTTCTATTTCCATACTAGTAAATGGAACGCCTACTAATTACTTTCTTCCATCAAGAGGCATTAGGCAAGGCGATCCCCTATCGCCTTATTTATTTATAATTTGTATGGAATCTCTATCAAGACTCATAAATTACGCAACTCACCAACGCCTCTGGCAACCCATTAAAATTGGTCAAGTGGGAACTCCTATATCTCATCTACTATTTGTCGACAATATAATTCTTATGGCAAAAGCAGACTTAGGAAATGCCAATACTATTATCCAAATTTTTAATACCCTCTCAACTCAATCAGGCCAAAAAATAAACTTTAACAAATCTTCTGTTAAATTCTTGAAAAATGTTAAAGAAGAGGACAGGATCAACCTTTCAACTACCATGAACATCCGTCAATCTCACAAAATAGGGAAGTATCTAGGATTACCTATCACTAACCACCATCCTAAAAGCTCGGACTATCAATACATTATCGATCAGATAAATAACAAACTAAATGGCTAGAAAACGCATTTCCTTTCCCTTGCTGGAAGAACAACGCTAGTCAAATCAGTGTTAGCTTCCATTCCCACGTATGCTATGCAATGTAACATACTCCCCCAATAAACTCGTAGCCACATAGATCGTATCCAAAGGAATTTTTTATGGGGAACAACTCCTGATAGAAGGAAACTCCACCTAGCCAACTGGGACATAGTGACTATGCCTATCAAAGATGGGGGCCTGGTAATTCAAAAAACAAGTGGTAAATATTTCGCCCTCTTGGCAAGCCTAAATTGGAGATTTTTAAAAAATAAAGATCAACTCTGGGCAAAAGTTCTTTCAAACAAATATGTCAATAGGGGAAAAGTCACAAATTTGAAACACTACTCTTACGACTCCTACATTTGGAAAAGTCTTGTTAGATCATCCCCCCTATTTCAAAAAGGTATATTTTGGAACATAGGCAATGGGGAGAATATTCAGCTATGGGATGAAAACTGGATTGAAAATTCTTACTCCCTTCGAATTGCTATTGAAGGTCCCCTTAATAAAAGCGATCAAAAGCTACTTGTATCCTATCTTCTGCAAGATAACAATACCTGGGACTTCTCACTCTTGTCTTTTGATATTCCTACATCCATTAGAAAGTCTATTACCAATACCTATACCCAAGTATCCCAAGGAAACGTAGACACTAGCTTTTGGAACCTTAGTATAAATGGTAATTTCAAAACTAGAAGTGCCTACAATTTGTATCTTTCCGTGAACAATAAGGAAAGTATTGTTACTCTATATAATCATGAGTGGATATGGAACATTAACACCATTAACAAAATAAAATACTTTATGTGGCTACTTTTCCAAAAAAAGCTCCCAACACCCTCAACTTTGTTTCATAGAAACATTATTATTAATAAAAACTGCTCCTCGTGTACAAATAGGGAAGAAAATACTATCCATATATTTATGGACTGCCCGGATGGTAGGTACATATGGAATCATTACAATATCACCATTGACAGGCAAAATTTCTCCAACGAAATTAGAAAATTATGTAAAACATCAAATCTATCAACCACTTCTAATCACCTCTTGGTGCCCACTGCTGTTCTTACTCCAGTTAGTCTTTGGAATATCTGAAAAAATAGGAATAGTAAACTTTTCAAAAACCTTAACATCAGTAGATCCCCTGTCACGCTCCAAAACATCTCCTTCCAGGCTCTAGAATACTTCCATCTTACGAATTTCAATAAAAAAAAACCCCCAAGATACATGGCTCCAGTATCATGACATCGCTCACCTGAAGGAATTCTTAAGTTGAATATTGACGGATCCTATGAACCCAAAACAAATAGCGGTGGAACGGGTGGGGTAATAAGAGACCATCAAGGTTATTGGATAACGGGGTTTGCGTGCAAAGTTAGAGCCCAAAATTCCCTTCATGCAGAATTATTGGCCTTGCTCTATGGTTTGAAGCAAAGGAAAAATAAATAAATAATTGCTGGTGGAAACCGACTATCAGGTATTACTTAACACCTTAAAAGGAAATAATCTTATTTACTCACATATTTACGCTGATTGCAGGTCACTAATCTAGCAGATTGAGGAGGCATCTCTGCAACACATACGGAGGGAGGCTAACTCAGTGGCGGACCTACTAGCATATTACAGAAGGACAACAAAGGATCCAACTATGACTATAAATCAGCTTTACGTTTTTAATGCATCTCCTTCCTTTATATTAAAAACTCTTGAAAGAGATGCTATTGGAACTACATCCCTTAGATCAGTTCGTTTTTGTAATGGATAAAGCTTATTATTAAATAAATAAAATCCTTCCGTTCTTAAGTAAAAAAAAGAAGTTTATTTTTTTAAAATAATAATATGAATTAGCTGATTATTTTTCTTGAAAAAGTATTTCCCAAACACATTCTCAGTTTGTCACGACTCGAGACTATCCTCTAGTCGTAACACGGTGCTTAGAACCACAAGTGACCCAAGCCAACCCATGGTCTGGCATAACACTATGATTCATACAAATAATAAATTAAGATAACTTATGCAGAAGCTGAACTGAGATAAATCCAAAAAAAAACTTAGTAGTCAAAATAGAATTCATTTGAACAAATCATAAAGTTAAAACTACTGTGTGACTGTCTGAAAGCCTCTACTTAGATGAATTTTTGGGACAACCCTCCAACTAACTCTAACTATCTGATACTGAAAGATTAACATAATGAAACAACAATAGCTCTTGACCTTGAAAGATTAGGACTCACCAAGCTCAGTTGTTGAGATGATACAACAATCGTACTATTTGCGAGTTGGATACTGAGAGTATGAATCTATATTATAAGACAATATAACGTAAAAGAGTATGTGTGTAGTACTTTGAATATACTGAATATGTGAAATAGACACAATAATCTAACAACCTAAACATGATAAATATAAGATGTTGAACTGAATATAAAACTGAAATAAATTAGTTGATGCAATGACCAAGTAATAATTATAAGCATGTAACTAATCAACACTGTGCTGACTAAACTAAAATACAAGTTCATCAAATATCTGAGACTGAACTGTGGGAGATACTATTAATCGACATACTCCATCTGAGCTAAACGGAGTCCAACTTGTACCCCAGTTTGAAGTGCGCTTTGGACTTTATTAGGGTACGAACATTATCTAATGTGGATCTACTAAGCTGATGTTCAAAAAGGACTAAGGTGTCAGTCTTGGTCTGACGGGTGACCCTTAAAACCTACGTTGTAACGTAGTTCTGAGACTTAAGGATTTCTACTAAAGGTCTCAGTCCTAATTGACGGGTGAGATGTCATCCCTATGTCTGCTTGGTGTTAAGTAATACTTTGAACTGGATTTTACGGGGAAACGACATAATACTGATAATACTGGATAGCTCAATAATTGAAATCTGTGACTGAAATAATAAATGTTTTATTTGAAATTATCATATTCATGTGAAACTTAAAGATTGAAGGTACAACTTATCATAACAAATTTTGTCATCCTGAATCAAGTATGTAATTTAAGCAACACAATTTCAAAGACATGAATTTTCCCTATTCTGAGGGCTTAAAAAAATAACCATATAAAAATATTGAATTTTAGGTACAAACATGTATTCATGGGCTATAGGTCACTTTCCTAATTTTCTGATTGAATTCTTTGCACTATACAAGTCCCTGTGAGATTCATCCCCGACTCTTAGTTGAGTTCTTATTGCTAACAACCGCTTATTCTCTTACTTGTCTTGAAGATAAATTTAGTGTTATCTTTGCATTATCAATTTTTATCTTCTCTTTTTACACTTCTTTAAATATCATAGTATTTTTGTTATTTAACTTCTATAAAGACCTTCTATTAAAAAACATAAATTTCGTCTAAAATAGAAAAATGAAAAAATATTGATTGAGTAAATAAGTTAATTTTGTCCTATAATGTGACAAATGAACAACTTTTAAAAAAAAATTAGTTTTAATAAAATTTATAATGTAATAACCTTATAAATAGATTTAGATGCAAGTAATACAAAAATAATTAATAAAAATAAAGATATATTTCATAACAGTTTCTAAAAATGAAAGGTTAGTAGTAGAAAAAACCTCCTGGTAGTATGGATTGTTTGTAGAAAAGGTTAATAGTAGTAGAAAATGGAAAAACCTCGTGGTAGGATAGAATGTCTAGCACGACCGATGGCTACCTAATAATATAACAATGAGAGAACTACAACATGGCCCGCTCCACATAAACGGGAGAGACCTCAAAACTGGAACATTCCTGTCCAAGTATATCCAGGACGAAAGAGGGCCTATATCATTCGAGTTAACTAAAGCGCTAAAAAAACCTTCCTACAATGTACCTATACAAACAGAGCACTAAAGGACAAAGCTACTTGGAGGCCTAGCCATAAGGGAGTCCTAAGAACAAGCTATGTATATCATTTTCTAATAAAAAACAATGTTGAAACCCCTCAACCAATAAATGAATTTACATGGATTTGGTCACTAAAATGCCCAAATAAAATAAAATACTTCATTTGGTGGTGACACCATAACAGAATCCCCACACTGGACTATCTAAGAAACTTTCGAATAGAAATTAGTAAGCTATGCCATATATGAAACACTCCCGAAACGATCACCCACATATTCCTAGAATGTGAGACAGTTAGGAAAATGTGACTAGACTTGGGAGTTATATATGCAATAAATCATATTATAAATAATGGAGGGGGCGATTGGCTAGTTAGACTCAAAGACCTAAGTTTTCCCCTCAGAAAAACATCATTAAATTCGCAGGAAGCATACCCTTTCTTCATATGGAACATTTTGAGGACAAGAAATGAGAACCACCATAATAATATCAGTACGAAAATAAGCATTACAAAACCATAACTCATTCCAGAAAAAACCTTTCACTAACTGGACCCTCGAAAAGAAGCATTACCCCAAAAACTACATACACAAAATGGGAACCTCCAACAAAAGGATTCAAACTAAACACGGACCGTTCATCAATGGGTAACCCGGGGAGAGGAGGAATTGGGGGAGTAATTAGGGATATAAAGGGAGAAGGGTATTAGGCTATATGAGCAAACTCTATGCTACAAATTCCTTAAAAGCAGAATTGACAGCACTACTACAAGGAATGGAGTTGGCATTGAACAACAACTTGAGGCCACTAGAAATCACCATCGACTGTGAGGATATAATTTCCCTCCTCGAGAATGACCACACCCAAATTACTCTAATATATTATCTGATTGGAGGGTGCTATTCCAGAAGGGGGGGGGCAATTCAGCATAGCTATCGCGAAGCAAACAAAGTGGCATATGCTTTAGAAAAGGATGGAACTAATATGACGCAGGTCAACTATATTTGCTGCTTGGAAGTTCCACCGATGTTTGTCTTGGAAAAGCTAGAGGCAGACATAGCGGGTACTTGTTTTGTTAAGCTGACTAAAGCCCATACTAATCTAGACAAATGTATTATTAATACTACTACTGCTCCAAATCCTTTCTGGATAACTATAAAAATAAAATACTAAAAATATTAGGAAGATTACCTATAAATATTAAGCATGTAATGACTAGTAGACATCGAAGAGGAAGATGTGCTAGCCAAGCATGCATGCACTCTTCAAAGTTACAAAACCTACATTAGTGAAAGAGACCTTCCCACGGATGCTCTTGGCCCTTTGAAAATGATTTTTTTGATGTTCAGCCGAGATAAAAACTTGAAACTTGTAGGTTTTTGGATTGATGCCCCTCCCTCCTACATATTTGTATTTATCTTTCGATTAATGTGTAACACCTTGAAAATTTCTAAGATAAGACTCGAACCATTCTTCATTTGTGAATAAGATTTTACTGAGTGACTCTTAATTGTTCATAGGTGTTAATTTCAATTATTTAGTATTGGGAATGATTTTTTATATGAATTAAGGTCACTAGAATCCCCTAGCACAAAGTTGAGTTGAAAGCTTTCTTTCCAATTGAGTTTCACTATGAAATTTACTTGGGTCAACTTCAAATGACCATATCTATTTACACATAAAGAGTTAGGTGGCCCATGACCTACCCAATTTATTGTATTTGAGTCCTCATTCCAACGCCGCCAAGTTTGCTTAATTTCGAGCTCGAAGTAATAAGTTATATCTGTTTGACTGAAACCTTTCTAGTTAAGGCATCTGATTCATTTTAGAAAATGGTATTTTGGTCTTTTCCTTTTTCCCACTAGGCCGAGCACTTTTTTCCTCACCCAATTAATGTTCTAATCAGATGCTAAACCATTCTTTGTCTTTCCTAAATACTTAGAAAAATAAGAGAAGAGTTCAAGAGGAGAAAGAGCTAGGTTTTGAGCGTTCGTCAAGATCCCATCGATTTTCACCAAGAACGTTGTTCTTTCCATGTATGTAAGGCTTCTCACAGTGTTGGACTTGTTCGTCCTCACGCTATACATCTAATTCATCCATGAAATCATTGTATCTAAAAGATTCTTGAGTAGTTCTTGATTATAGTTTTATTCTTTAAAAATGGAGATTATGAGTTTCTTGGGTTGAGGATCTTTAGTATGCGTTGTGTATCTTAAAAGGATTGATTGAAAGTCTCTTGTAATCGTGTCAGGTTTGAGAAACAAGAAGAGTTTAGGAGAAATTCCCCAATTCTCACCTAGTTTGAAGCTTGAATTTTTATTAAAAAATTCATCGAAGTCATTGGAAAATGACTGGGGCGGCGCGCCACCAGTACGCTAGGAGTGCTGGGGTGACGCGCCAGCAGTACACCCAAATGTAGCGCCAGTACTTTGGGGCCTGGCGTGGTACGCCACCAGCATGACAGGTGTGTTGGGGCAACGCGCCAGCAGTACGTCAGGAGTCGCTGAGCTAATTTTTTCTTGTTTCATCCATCGCATATTCCTTTAAGTTGTGGCTATGTTTCACTTATATTCATTAGCTCCTAAAGGCTCCATTCCCCCTTGAGAGTTCCTGCATCTTCTAATCACATGTCTTAATTTTCATTAAAAACTAAAGTGTAACACATCGCTATTTGAAAGAACTAGAATTAGAAAGAAACCATTTTTTTGTAAATAATCAAATTTGGAAAGTTTGACAAAGTTAAGCTAAGTATGAGTTTTGGGTCAAATTCAAAGGACCATAAATCCTAGATCAGGATGAGTTACTGGTCTATGAGATACCGTAGGAAAGATCTTTGAATTATCTTTCCAACGCCACCGAGTTTGTTCAATTTTGAGTTTGTATGAGGGAGATATGCCGATTTAAAGTCAGGCTGTCTAGATAAGAAAAGTCAAAACCAGATTTTAGAAGGGTATTATGGTCTTTTCACTACCCAATTAGCTTAATTCGGATTTTAGAAAGTCAAAACCGCATTCTCGTCCATTCAATGTACTGATGCCATTTGGCCTGAATCTTTGTATGATGCAGATACAGGTAACCAGGATCAGCATCCAGCGCATCGTTGATTCTAGTTGAGCTTCAGAGTTGTTGGTAAGCCTCCTTGCTTTCGGAGGATTCCCTTTTATTGCTTTATCAGTTAGTTCTTTAGGATGTCGTGGGTCTTGTCCCGACGTCCATCTCAGTTGTTAGAGGCTTCATAGACAGTTAGTTAGTTCATTTGTCTTTACATTGTCACTTTCTTATTTTAAGACTTGAGTTGCCATTTTGGCTAAGTTGAATGTTTATCTTTAAACGTTCTAAGTTATCTTTTAAACAATTCAGTAATGATGCATTGAATCCTTGTATTAATGCTTTGAGTCTTCCGCTGAGTAGTAAGCCAAGCCAGGGGTTCGCTTGGGGCCAGCAATGGTTCTCGAGTGCCAGTCCCACCCAAGGTGTAGGATCGGGATGTGACAAACTTGGTATCAGAGCATAGAGTTCAAGAGTCCTAGGGAGTCTATGAAGCCGTGTTAGTAGAGTTCTGGTTATTGGTGTGAAGCGCGCCACATCTATAATTAGGAGGCTGCAACATTTTAGGAACTATCTCACTTGTTTCATACTCATTTCATGCGTTAGAGTGTATCTCTATAAAAGTCTCTTTCTAACTCGTGATTGCGCGTATCTTTCAGATCATTCCTCCACGAAGAGCTGTCTGAGGTCGTCCGGCTAGAAGGAATGTTGAGGAACAAGGGGTTCCTAATGCACTAGAAGTGCAACCCCAAGGAGAGGTCACCAATGCTGAGTTCCGTGAGTCCATCCGGATGTTGAGCTAAGTTGTGACCAACCAAGCTAGGCAAAAGAGAGAGAATCATCAGGATGTGGCTGATAATTCTAGGGTCCGTGAGTTCTTAAGGATGAATCCTCCAAGCTTCACAGGTTCAAGTGTCACTGAGGACCCGAAAAACTTTATTGAGGAGCTTCAAAAGGTTTTTGAGATTATGCATATTGCCGATGCTGAACGAGTAGAACTAGCTGCATATCAACTGAAGAGTGTTGCTAGGATATGGTTTGACCAATGGAAAAAGAATAGAGCCGAGGATGCGCCAATAGTGAGTTGGGCTGTGTTTGAGAGTGCCTTTATGAGGCGTTTATTTCCCCATGAGCTGAGAGAAGCAAAGGTACGAGAGTTTCTCACCCTTAAGCAGAAGTCTATGAGTGTTCATGAGTACAGTCTGAAGTTCACACAACTTTCCTGCTATGCTCCGGAGATGGTTGCTGACATGAGAAGCAGGATGAGTTTATTCATTGCTGGGTTGTCTCGTCTGTCAAGTAAGGAAGGCTTGGCAGCTATGCTGATAGGGGATATGGACGTAGCAAGGCTAATGATCTATGTGCAACAGGTTGAGGAGGACAAGCTGAGGGATAGAGAAGAGTTTAAGAATAAGAGGTCTAAGACATCAGGGAACGAGTCCGGGCAGCAAAAGAGTAATGGGAACCGGTCTTCCTTCCAATAGAAACAAAAGGGACCTACTCCATCATCTGCTAGTGCACCTGCATCAAGAAACAGAGGTGAGTTCCAAAATCAAAATTTCCAAAATTTCAGAGCTAGACCTGCACATTCTCAAGGTAGTGTGGCACAAGGGGGTACTAAGACTCTTGTATGTGCTAAGTGTGGTAGGAGCCACTCAGGGGTGTTTCGTGATGGCTCCACTGGTTGCTTCAAGTGTGGTCAGAACAGTCATTTTATGAGAGAGTGTCCTAAGAACCGGAAGGCTAATGGTAATGAGGGCAATAGAGCCCAATCTTCTTCAGTACTCCACCAGACAGAGCTGCATCTAGAGGAGCTACTTCAGGGGCAGGCGGAGGAGGAAACTGTCTTTATGCTATCACTAGTCGCCAAGAGCAAGAGGATTTACCAGATGTTGTCACTAGTATGATCCAAGTCTTTAACTTTGATGTTTATGTCGTGCTAGATCCAGAAGTGAGTTTATCTTTTGTAACTCCTTATGTTGCAATGAATTTTGATGTTCTTCCTGAGAAACTTCTTGAGCCCTTCAGTGTTTCCACACCTGTTGGTGAGGCTATTCTAGCTGAGAGAGTCTATCATGATTGTACCATTTCCGTTAATCACAAGAGTACCATGGCTGACTTAGTTGAGTTAGATATGGTAGATTTTGATGTCATTCTAGGTATGGAGTGGCTTCATGCCTGTTATTCATCAATAGATTGTAGAACACGAGTTGTCAAGTTCTAGTTTCCAGTGAACCAGTTATAGAGTGGAAGAGTAGTTCAGCAGTGCCTAAGGGTCGTTTTATTTCATACCTTAAGGCAAGAAAGTTAGTTTCCCAGGGGTGTGTCTATCACTTATTCTGAGTTAATGACTCTAGTGTTGAGATACCTTCTATCCAGTTAGTTCCAGTAGTAAAAGAGTTTCCAGAAGTCTTTCTAGATGATCTTCTCAGAGTCCCTCCTGAGAGAGAAATAGACTTCGGTATAGATATTCTTCCTGATACTCGTCCTATCTCTATTCTGCCATATAGAATGGCACCAACAGAGTTGAAAGGGTTAAAAGAGTAGTTGAAATATCTCCTAGAGAAAGGTTTCATTCGACCCAGTGTCTCACCTTGGGGCGCTCCGATCCTATTTGTGAGAAAGAAAGACGGTTATCTTAGAATGTGTATAGATTATCGTCGGTTAAACAAAGTTACTATCAAGAATAAGTATCCTCTTCCAAGAATTGATGATCTCTTTGATCAACTTCAGGGGGCCACTTTTTTTTCTAAAATAGACCTCAGATCAGGCTACCATCAGTTGAAAGTAATGGAATGTGATATTCCAAAGGCAACATTCAGGACCCGTTATGGTCATTATGAGTTTCTGGTCATGTCGTTCGGTTTAACTAATGCACCTGCAGCGTTCATGGACCTTATGAATAGAGTATTCAAGCCTTATTTAGATATGTTTGTTATCGTATTCATTGATGACATACTAATCTATTCGAGGAATGAGGAAGATCATGCTAGTCATCTCAAAGTAGTTCTCCAAACTCTAAAGGATAGAGAGTTGTATTGTAAGTTCTCTAAGTGTGAGTTCTGGCTTGAGTCTGTGCCATTCCTAGGTCACATTGTTTTCGGTGATGGAATTAAAGTTGATACGCAGAAAATAGAGGCAACACAGAATTAGCCTAGACCCACATCTCCAACTGATATTAGGAGTTTCTTGGGGTTGGATGGATATTATAGAAGGTTCGTCGAAGGGTTCTCATCCATTTCATATCCTTTGACTAAGTTAACTCAGAAAACAGTTAAGTTTCAATGGTATGAAGCTTGTGAGAAAAGCTTCCAGAAATTGAAAAAGAGGTTGACTACTGCCCCAGTATTTTCCTTACAAGAGGGAACACAAGGCTTTGTAGTTTATTGTAATGCGTCCAGAGTTGGTTTGGGTTTTGTATTAATGCAGAATGGCAAAGTTATAGCTTATGCCTCCAGAAAACTTAAGGTTCACGAAAAGAATTACCCAACCCATGATCTAGAGTTGGCTGCCGTAGTATTTGCTTTGAAAATATGGGGTCATTATCTTTATGGTGTTCATGTAGATGTGTTCCCTGATCACAAGAGTCTTCAGTATGTGTTTAGTCAGAAAGAGCTTAATCTCAGATAGATAAGGTGGTTAGAGTTACTCAAGGATTATGACATGAGTATTCTTTATAACCCAGGTAAGGCTAATGTTGTTGTTGATGCCTTGAGTAGGTTTTCTATGGGTAGTACTGCCCATGTTGAGGAAGAAAAGAGAGAGTTAGCAAAAGATGTGCATAGACTTGCACGATTAGGAGTTCAACTAATAGATTCCACAGAAGGAGGAGTAGTGGTGATGAATGGGGCTGAATCATCATTAGTGTCTGAAGTAAAAGAGAAACAAGACCAAGATCCTATTTTGCTTGAATTGAAGGAAAATGTTCATAAGCAAAAAGTAATGGCTTTTGAACAAGGGGAGATTGTGTATTGAGGTACCAAGGTCGATTGTGTGTGCCAAGGGTGGATGAACTTCAAGAGAGAATCATGGAGGAAGCTCATAGCTCCAGATATTCTATCCATCTGGGTTCCACAAAGATGTATTGTCACTTGAGAGAAGTATATTGGTTGAATAGTATGAAGAAAGGTATTGCTAAATTCGTTGCTAAATGCTCGAATTGTCAACAAGTTAAAGTAGAGCACCAAAGGCCCAGTGGTATGGCTTAAAATATAGAACTTCCGGAATGGAAGTGGGAGATGATCAATATGGATTTCAGCATAGGTTTACCAAGGTCTCGCAGGCAGCATGATTCCATTTGGGTGATTGTAGATCGAATGACTAAATCAACCCATTTTTTACCGGTAAAGACTACCCATTCAGCAGAAGATTATGTTAAGTTGTATATTCAAGAGCTAGTCATACTTCATGGGATTCCTGTATCAATTATTTCACATAGAGGTGCACAATTTACTGCACAGTTTTGGAAGTCATTCCAGAAAGGCTTGGGTTCAAAGGTGAACTTGAGTACTGCCTTTCATCCTCAGACAGATGGTCAACCAGAGTGCACTATTCAGACTTTAGAAGATATGTTGAGGGCCTGTGTGATTGATTTCAAGGGTAATTGGGATAATCACTTACCTCTCATAGATTTTTCTTACAACAATAATTACCATTCTAGCATCCAGATGGCTCCTTATGAAGCTCTTTATGGGAGAAAATGCAGATCTCCTATTGGATGGTTTGAAGTTGGTGAAGCTGGGTTGATAGGACCAGACTTAGTTCATCAAGCTATGGAGAAGGTGAAAGTTATTCAAGAGAGATTGGAAACAGCGCAGAGTCGTCAGAAATCCTATACAGATGTTAGGAGAAGACACTTAGAGTTTGAAGTAGATGATTGGGTTTACTTGAAAGTTTCACCCATGAAGGGTGTTATGAGGTTTGGTAAGAAGGGGATACTTAGTCCCCGATATATTGGCCCTCACAGAATATCCAAGAGGATTGGCAATGCAGCTTATGAGTTAGAGCTACCACAAGAGTTAGCAGCGATTCATCCGGTATTCCACATCTCCATGTTGAAAAAGTGCATGGGCGATACTTCACTTATCATACCTACTGAAGATACTGGTATCAAGGGTAGCTTATCTTATGAGGAGATTCCTGTTCAGATTCTAGATCGCCAAGTTCGCAAGTTGAGAACGAAAGAGGTAGCATCAGTCAAAGTTCTATGGAGAAATCAGTTTATTGAGGAAGCTACTTGGGAAGCTGAGGAGGATATGAAGAAGAGATACCCATATCTCTTTGAATCCGGAGAAGTTCCAAATTAAGGTACGAATCCTTTTCTTGGCATTTATTTTAAGTTGGAATGTTGTATTTACAATTTGCTTGTTGGGTGTTTGAGCTAGATGTTAAATGTTACACCTTAGCCTACTAAGAGTAATCTCATTCGAGGATGAATGTTTCCAAGGAGGAGATATTTTAACACCTCGCTATTTGAAAGAACTAGAAGTAGAAAGAAAGCGTTTTTTTTAAATAATCAAATTTGAAAAGTTTTACAAAGTTAAGCTAAGTATGAGTTTTGGATCAACTTCAAACAACTCTAACTCCTAGCTCAGGATGAGTTAGGTAGGTAGGCTACAAGATAACAAAGGAATTATCTTTGAATTATCTTTCCAACGCCACCGATTTTGCTCAATTTCTAGTTCGTATGAGGGAGATATGCCGATTTGACGTCGGGCTGTCTAGATAAGAAAAGTCAAAACCGGATTTTAGAAGGGTATTAGGGTCTTTTCACTACCAATTATCTTAATTCGTTTTTGCTAATTACTTAGGGGTCTAAACTGAATTGGTTCAGTTTACAAACTCAAATTATACGCTAAGGTTTTAGAGAAAAGAACTCAACAGGAGAAAATAAGAAGAAAGGTCAAGATGCGTCTATTTCTTGAGGAATTGATTGCGGATTTCACCAAGGATTCAATCCTACGAGGTATGTGAGTTCACACAGCATTGGTTTCGTTCACCCACGTGCCAAACATGTTTATTTCAGTGTAAATTTCTTCCTAAAAGATTGAGGATTTGATGTTGTTGAATTGTGTTCTTGAATTGCTTTCATTCTTGAACTTGGATTGGATTGATGAGTTTCTTCAGATATTTTTATCAATTTTAAGAGTTTTTTTAAGTAAGAATCTTGTGTACATATACTGGGTACCTGAATCGAAAGAGAATTTGAGAAAAATATTCGAATTTAGGCGAATTGGGGTTAGAAAACGAAGAAGGAAAAAGTCGGGCAAATCTCGGACCTGTTCCTCAGGATTGGCACTTTTCTCTCCGCGTTGCGGAGAAGTCACGGACCTTTCTGCCTCAAAATTTATTTCGAGATCAAATATTTAAATGCATCTAAAATCACTCCTAATCATCATGATATCTTTCCTATCATAAATCCTGACCTTGAATTCATAATTCAAATTCATGGGAAGTTAAGAGCCAAGTCTAGAGAATTCCTAGAGTCTTTTCAAAAGTCTTTTACAAATACTTTAAACTTGTTTTAAGACTTGAGTTTTGAGTTGAGCAAAGTGTAAAGAGTGAAGTTCTTTTCTTCAAAAGAGTATATGGGGTCTATGTATTCCCAAAGAGTAAATGTTTTCACATTTAAACAAGAAAGGAAACACCGATTTCCAACAGAGCCTTTGAGCTAATTTTTCAGTAGAGAGTAACTGCTTTCACAAATAAGCAAGAGAGGAAACATTGATTTCCTAGAGAGCCTTTGAGCTAAGTTTTTGAGCAATTATCTCAAACCACAAAAATAAGTTATGTTTTTAAACATATGAGCTAGTATATTTTGGGAGTAGTATTGAGCACCGATATGGGGGATAGTTCAGACAACTCAAAGCCCCCATAAACCATGTAGCCATCATGGGTAGAAAAGGGTCATACTTTTTAGATGATTCCTTAGTGAATTTTAGCATAGACTAGTGGATCCACTTAGTAGTTAGGTTCTATACCCCTGGCAAGGTATAGGACGGCCCTGGCAGTGTGAAGCAAAATGATGTATCATCACATAGCTCTTAAGTGATTGTTGTCGGTTAGAGAAACTACCACAGAAGTATTTTGTATTCTTATATACACAGAGTTAATTGTAGTTTTATATACAAACAGAGTTTATATTCTATCTTTGCATACAGACTGAATTACTATTGTATTTCTAAATACACAGAGTTGTTATCCATGTTTTAAAAGCTTTTCTTTATATTGCATTCCTATTGTTGCTTTATATTGAAATGAGTTAGTTGAGTTGAGTTGAGCCAAGTATGTTCTTTCAGGTCCTTTCAAGTTGATGTCTTCTTTTAGAATTCCCCTCGCATGCTCGTACATTCAATGTACTGATGCCATTTGGCCTGCATCTTTGTATGATGCAGATACAGGTAACCAGGATCAACATCCAGCGCTTCGTTGCTTCTAGTTGAGCTTTAGAGTTGTTGGTGAGCCTCCTTGGTTCCGGAGGATTCCCTTTTATTGCTTTATCAGTTAGTTTGTTAAGATGTCGTGGGTCTTGTCCTGACGTCCATCTCAGTTGTTAGAGGCTTCATAGACAGTTAGTTAGTTCATTTGTCTTTACATTGTCACTTTCTTATGTTAAGACTTGAGTTGCCATTTTGGCTTAGTTGAATGTTTTTCTTTAAACGTTCTAAGTTATCTTTTAAACAGTTGAGTAATGATGCATTGAATCCTTGTATTAATGCTTTGAGTCTTCCGCTGAGTAGTAAGCCAGGCCAAGGGTTCGCTTGGGGCCAGCAATGGTTCTCAAGTGTCAATCCCGCCCAGGGTGTAGGCTCGGAGCGTGACATAAAGTGAGTTTAAGAGAAAAGTTCAAGAGATTTTATTGAGTTATGAGTACTGAGTTTCTATATTGTTATTGAGGTCCTTGAGTTTATTCCTTCATGTCCACATTTCCGCTTGAACACTATAAATTGAATATTCTTGAGATCAGTAGTATAGTTGAGTTCTGAGTTCGTGAGTCCTTGAGTTCTTGAGTTCTGAGTATTGAGTTTTCTATATTGTTATTTATATCTTTGAGTTAATTTGTTCATGTCTATATTTCAGCATGAACCCTATTTTGAGTTATAAATTTTGAGAATCTTTTAAAGCCATCGATTATGTTTTAAGCTGAGTTTTTGAGGAAGTAAAAAGGAGTTTGAGAAAGAGTATAAGCCATCTATATTTCATTCTTACATGAAGAAAAAGAGTATTATTTTGAGAAAGGAGAAACTTTAATTTCTAAATGAGTTTATGAGTTTAAAGATATTTCGTAGCAGTTACCTCTTTTTAGAGGATAGTTTGAGCAGTTATCTCAAACTATAGAAAGAGTATGTTTTATACGTTTGAGCATGAGTATATATATTATTGGGAGTAGTATTGAGCACCGATATGGGGATGAGTTCAGACAACATAAAATCCTCATAAACCATGTATGCCAACATGGGTAAATGATCATACTTTTTAGATGACTCCTTATTGCTTTCGAGCATGGCTTAGTGGATCAACTTAGTTGAGGTTTTATATACCCCATCAAGGTATAGTGAAGTTTCGACAGCATGGGCGAGACACTGTATTATCACGTAGCTCATAGTGATGGTTGTCGGTTAGAGAATCTCCCAAATAGAGTTAAAAGTGTATTTTTATTATATCACTTAACATGTTGAGTTCAGAAATGAGTAATCATCTTTGCAAAGTTTTAATGATTTCATTTCCTTACTTTTTTACATTCAGTTGAGTATATATCTATATCTATTGCAGTTCTTTCATTTAATAAATTATTATTCAACTATATTACATACTCATACATTCAATGTACTGATGTCATTCAACCTGCATCTTTTAAAGATGCAGATACAGGTTCTTAGGATCCTCAACAAGATTACGTTGAGATCATTTCATTTGCTTGCCAGCTTTTGAGTAAGACCTCCTTGCTTCTGGAGGACTCTAGTTCTATGAGTTGTTAGTATTAGTAACATTTTGAGTAGTAGTGGGTATTGTCCCGACACTCGTCTATATACAGTAGAGGCTTCATAGATAGACAGTTTTGGAGAATCTTTAAGTTTTCAGATATTTTATTTAAACTTATGTTTCATACTCAGTATATTCAGCAAGGTTTTGAGATTCAGTAAATTGTTTTTAAACGTTTCTTTCAATTTGATGCTTATGTATGCTTGAGTTAGTTTTCCACTTGTAGTCAGCAAGGATGAGGGTTGCCTTGGGGAACAACAATGGTTCTTGGGTACTGGCCACGTCCAGGGTGTAGGTTTGGGTCGTAAAAAGCTTGGTATCAGAGCACAGAGTACAAGTGTCCTAAGGTGTTTATGAAGCCATGTTAGTAGAATCTTATTTATGGCTGTGAGGGCCCCACTTCTATAAATGAGGGACTATAGACATTTGAGAAAAGTTTCCCTTCTTCCATACTCTAAATCGTGCAATAAAACTGTGTCATACAAAACTTATTCATACTCGTGCGTTTCTCAAATCCATTCAATTACCCCTCCTACTCAAGGTGGTTGAAATAGCAAAGCCCAGATCCTTATCGATGAGTAACTCTCAGGTAAAGTCTTTAGAAAGTCATGAGACTGCAGAGGGGCTTGTGAGAAGCTCGTGAGTAAGCTTAAGTGTTTATATTCGAAAGATTGCACTCTTATTCATGTAAATCGTGTGTTCGAGCTAGAAGCGAGATGTACTTCCAGTCCCTCTTCTCTAAATTTTATTCAAATGAGACCCTTATGAGAGGAGTGTGTTCTAGAATGCTTGAGTAGTAATTTTTACCCGGAAGATAGAATGAGTTATGATGTTATGAGCCTCTGGTAATGGAAGTGCCCAGAGTTAGAAGAATGCATTTAGAGGTATAGAAATCTAAGGGAGAGAGATAGTGATGAAGTAATTTATGTTGTTGCAATCATTTGCTCAGTAAGTCATTAATGAGGAGTTTTCATTTATGTGTAGGCTAAAGATTAATAATTTTGTGTGGATTTCATGATAGGAGATAGAGGAATAATTATAGGTCAGGATGAGTTAGACTACACTTTAACCAGAAATGAGTTTATGTCAATGTGTTATTGTGTTAGCGAAGACCAACTATAGTTGTTGAATAGAAGAGCAGAGTATTCATGAGGTGATAAATCTAATCTAGGCTTATGGTTTTTGGAAGCCAGAGTCCCAGGGTATTTAGAAGGTTCTAGAACTAATTGGGGAATGATGTATAGTGAGTTGTTAAATAGTACTTAGGTTGTGGAAGAGAATATGTTGATTGGTTGTAACTAGATAGATTATGAGGCAAAGATCAACTTTTTATGCCATGGTGTTTTAGGGATCTCGTGTTTTATTGATTATATCTACTTCTTGTAAGTTAGTGTAGTATATGAGAAGTGGTTTCTGCCCATGTCTAGTACTAGACAGTAAGCTTGAATTAGAGATGAGTGTCATGATAAAAAAGGATGGCAACATGAGGGTGAAGATGTTAGTTCTGAGATCGATATATTTGACATAAAGTAGGTGAGGAATTAAGATGTTAGTTGCAATAAATGTGAGTGGTACAAGTGTGGTATTATGACTCTTATATGAGAGCAATAAAATGAGGCTAAGTCATTAGATTAGCAAAAGCATTAAGGGGTGTACCCGAGATATTATGTAGTCGGACGAGGTTCTAATTGAGTTCATGACTTTCTATTTGTGCCTAGATAGTATATTTGATAATCAATGTGGAGTAGACTGATGTAAGAATTATTTATTACCCTTAAAAGTTGGTCGAAGGGACTATATATAGCCAATGATGAGCCTTTCAAATATAGTTCAAGTTTTCCTCTGGTTAGATTGATATGAACTTAGAAGGAGAGTACTAGTGGGCTAAGAAGAAGAAGTCATACTATTAAGAGTTTGATTAAACGGCTTTATAGGTAAGTGAGGGTAGCAATTATAGAGAGTCTTCTATAGAAGCAGGAAGAGTTAAAAGAAGCAACTTAGAAAGAAGTCCTACAAGGAATCTTAGTATTTGCACATGAAGAATTTTGTAGACATGGGATTAGCATGCCCCGAGTATTATAGTAAAACAAATATAGACTAGTTTAGAGATGATGTAATAGATTCATAGCTTTAAAGTATGAGCTTCAGACCTAATGGGGAGATGATAAGATGAGAAACCAAGTCAAGTGTTGAGAATTAGAGAAAGAGTTAAAGTGATATATCGATCCATTCATACTCTAGCGTATTCCTCAAAGTTCAGTCATTGCAACATCTTGTTGTTGTTCCTAATATCAGAATTGTGTCTATGACCTATGCTCATACACTTCAGGTGGATTCACATCTATGCTCAATTCCCAGAATGAGGGGCAAAGACTTTAGCCCATTGATCTCAATCTTACTCCATAAAGTTATGGATATCAGCCTCATGATATGAACCTATTCATATAAGCACTTGTATCTCATAGTATTCTCAATTTTGCAAATTCATGATTTACTCTCAATGGAAAGCAACATAATGTTATGTCATGCATATTCTTATATCAGATATCTTGAATGAATTGTATTTATGATCTTTCGCCCTAGGCTCTTTCAGTGATCCTTTTAAGTTTTGATAGCGATGTTGTCGATAGTAGTTGAGTGATGATAGAAGGAGAGGGTTGATGTTTCTTATTGTGGTAGTGGTGGTCTTCTTATTCCATCTAAAGT
>JAJONR010003277.1:0-47192 GCA_029582245.1 Solanum etuberosum | reverse complement strand
ACCGTACATAGAACTTAGTACTCGGAACTCAACAATTCTAAAACTCAAGAACTCGACGATACTACTCATCTCCAGAATGCTCGACTCAAAGTGTTCATGTGGAATTATGGGCCTGAAAAAATCAACTCAAGGACTTCATGATACTACTCATTGCAAGAATGCTCAATTCATAGGGTTCATGCGGAATTATGGGCATGAACAACTCAACTCAAGGACCTCATGATACTACTCATTTCAAGAATGCTCAACTCATAGGGTTCATGCAGAATTATGGGCATGAACAACCCAACTCAAGGGCCTTCAATAAGTAACATGTAATAGCCCCCTGATTAGTAATATAATCTCAAAGGGTTAGGAACTCAATACTCAAGGCTTAAAACTTGAAGATATTATTCCTGTCAAAGATACTCAACTTATAGAGTTCATACGAAATTTATGGGCATGAACATCTCTACTCAAGGGTCTACATAACAATATGGAAGTGATGTATACGACTCTTATCATTCTAATAGTTACTTCCTCAAAACTTAGCTCAAATCGATAGTTTATCACAAAGTATTCAAAATTGAACTCAAAAACTTTCTTGAACTCTACTCTTAACTCTTTCTTGAATTTAAATTATGAATTATGAATTCAAGTGTTATGATTCATGATATGAAGGATCTCGATGATAATGTAGACTCATGAATACAGTCTCCTTATTCTCATACTCACTTACTCGAGTCTTGAAACAAGTTATTAGAAATTATCGAAGACTCCTCAAAAGGGCTAAAAGGAACTTTCTCAAAATGTTTGAAAGAACTCTCAAGAATTAACTCTACCTTGAATTTGAATTATGAATTTAAGGTTATGATTCATGTTATGAATGATTTCTAGGTGTTTAGAAGTAGTTTAGAGTGTTTAGAATCAATAGGGATTGAAGGAACCCTTTTAGAGAACTCTGACGGCCAAAATGACAAAGAAGATGTGGGGGCAGGCGATCCTGGCGCACTAAGTGGCGCAGGGCGCCAGCCCTCTACCTACAGACACTCTCTGCTGGCACAACAGTAGGGCGGCATGCCAACCCCTTCCCAGAACACCCCGATGAATTTCTTTGCTCGTTTTCTCACCTTAGTTGGCCTAGATTAAAATGGTTTCTTCCCCACACACTTAGATTCGAATACCCAACCTAAGTATACACCAATCTTCTCAAAACAACCCTCAAATCACTAACTTTCATCTCAAGAATTCTTCAAAACCTCAACAAAATAAGATTTAGAATGAAACTTCAAGAACACTTATTAAGAACTCATCAAGAACTGAAATTGCTCAATATTTATGGATAGATTGGCAACAGAAACTCATGATTAGCGTGTGGGTGAATGAACCCAATACTATGGAAGTTACACACCTCAAAGAACTAGGTTCTTGGCAAAATCTTGAATTTCTTGAACGAACGCTTGGAACTTTAAACTTTTTCTCCTCTATTCTCTTCTTGAACTTTCTTCTAAAACCCTAAGCGTAATTAGGATTTGTAAAACTGAACCAAATTAGTTAAGACCCCTAAATATTACTAAAAATCGTTTTAAGCTGATGGGGTAAGGAAAAGACCAAAATACCACTCATATTTTCGAGTAACTTTCCTTAATTAGACAACCTAACTTCAAACGAGCATATCTCCCTCAGACGAGGTCAAAAATTAGCTAACTTGACGGCGTTGGAAAGAGGACTCAGAGATCTTTCATTTGATATCATATGGGTCTCCTAACTCATCTTGTACTGAAAGTTATGGTCGTTCGAAATTGACTCAGAACTAAGGAATGAATTGAATGAATTCTCTTTAATTCTTTTTGGATCTCAACGTGCTATATCTAGTGAACTGACCTTAACACTTAAGAAATTTTACATTTCTTGGTAAAATCCTACTCACAACGAAGAATGGTTTGAGTTTTAGCTCAAAATTTTTCTGGGGTGTTACAATATTTCCCCCTTGGGATCATTCATCCTCGAAGGATGGCTGGACTGAGTATGGGACGGGGTTACTCTTATCATCTCTGCCATACCAACTAGAATTTTACCGCAATACCATTCAGAACCAAATAAGGGCTCTCATTTAGTTATTCCTCATAGTAAAACCTCATCCTCTTCTTCCTTCTCATTTATAACCTTAGACGAAATTATCACAATAAGATCATTAGCCTTCTCTTTCTAACATTAATCCATTACTAAAAGGACCTCTGAAAAGATATCTCCCATACTCTTTGGAACTTATTACTATCTCATTCTCGAACACTTGACTTGATTTCTCATCTTGTCATCTCCCCCTTAGGTCTAAAGCTGACACTTGAAAGCTATGGACCTATTCCATCATATCTAACTGGTCTACATCCTTTTTAACTCTAACACTCGGGAGACGCTTATCTCATGACTGCTGAACTCTCCATAAGCAGGTACTAAGACCTCTTTCTAAGGTGTTTCTCTTAACCTCTTCTGATTGCATACCATCTCAGTACACCTCTTAATGCTCTTGTTACTCTTTTGACTTAGCCACACTTCACTGCTCTTATCTAAAGGTTAGGGTCTCTCACTTGTACTACTCATATTTATTTAAGCTAACATCTCAATTTCTCACCTGCTCTATGTTAAGTCTTCTAGATCAAATCTCAAGACTAACATCATCACCCTCATGTTGCCATTCTTTTGATCATGACATTCCTCTCAAATTAAAGCTTAATTTTTATTACTAAACCCGAATATCAATATGATTGCTTGCCTATTATACTAACTCCTCACTACTATGCACAAATTAGGAAACAGTCGTCCACTAGGACCTTATGAAAAGTGGTCAATCCTTACCTCTTAATCTCCATACTAAAAAATTACCATCATATTCAACTTCGCACTTAAGTACTACTTACTCACTTACTGCGCATTATCTCTCAAATAGTTCTATCATCCTCTGAATACTATGGGTTTTTCCCTTAAAGATCATAAGCCTAGCTTAGAGCTATCACCTCATGAATATTGTTGCTCTTCTATTCAACACCTACAGTTGGTCATTACTAACACAATGACACATCATCACAAACTCATTTCTAGCTTCAACACATTCTACCTCCTATGATGGAATCTTCACAATTCATCACTTCTTAGTCTACCCATAAGGGAAAACTTTTCATTAATAACTTACTAGGTGCATGACTATAGTAACATAGCTTGTCGAAACACCATCTCCCTTACTTAGATTACTAAATCTCTGCATACTTTCCTCTAACTCTGAGCACTTTCACTACTACTGCTCATGATCTCGTAACCCATGCTACCTTTTCGGGTGAATATATTACCCAAGCTCTAAACATTCCATCCTCTTAAAGGTATCACCTGAATAAGGTTTAGGGAAGAGTGTACAACTCGCTTTTAGCTCAAACGCATGATTCATATGAACATGAGTGCATTACTCTGAAACTCAACATTTAACTCACTCATGGGCTTCTCTCAAGCACCTCTGGAATCTCATGACTTCCTCAAGACTCTTGCTAAGAGCAACTCATCGATCAAGGACTGACTTTGCTTTTCAACCACCATTAGTATGAGGGGTAGTCTAATGAATCTGAGAAACGCACGAGTATGAATAAATCTCTATGACATAGCTCTATTGCACGATCAAGAGTATGAAAGAAGGAAAACTTTTCCTAAATGTCTGTAGTCCCTTGTTAATAGAAGTGGGGCCCTCACAACCATAAACAAAACCCTAGTGACACAGCTTCATAGACACCATAGGACTCTCGAACTCTATGGTCTGATATCAAGTTTGTCACAACCCGAGCCTACACCCTGGATATGGCCGGCACTCGAGAACCATTGCTGGTCCCCAAGAGAACCCTCATCCTGGCTGACTACAAGTGGACGACTAACTCAAGCATACAAAAGCTTAAAACTAAAATAATTTCAATAAACTTAAATACTCAACCTTTTTAAAAGTATGTACAATACTTAAAATAGAAGTAAATACAGAAACTCCTCAAGTATGTCTATCTATGAAGCCTATACTATTACAGAAGGATATCGGGAAAAGACCCACGATATCTCAAAACTACTAACTATAAGATAAAGGTGAAGTCCGCCAGAATATAAGAAAGCTCACCAAAGCTGACTAGAATATCACATGACCCCAACGAAATGCATGTTGATGATCCTGAATACCTGTATCTGCATCATAAAATGATACAGGCCAAATGGTTCAGTACATGGAATGTACGAGCATGTAAGGGGAATTCTAAAGCATAAACATAAGCTTGAACTGATGGAAAAGAAACATACTTACCTCTTCTCAACTCGCTCAACTCAACTCAACTAAACTCAGTGAAATATAGTTCAACTCAACTTAGAGAATATAGGGATCAACTCAATAATAAGATACAAAACTTAGTGAAACATAGTTCAACTCAGCTCAGAGAAATAGGGCTCAACTCAACAATAAGATACTCAACTCTATGAAACATAGTTCAACTCAACTCTGTGAAACATAGTTCAACTCTGGATACTCAAGGATAAAACAACAATAAACGATGAAATATATGGTAATCTTTTAAAATATTAGATAGAAACTCTATGTATTGAAGAATACAATAATAATTCAATTTGTATATAAAAATTCAATATAACTCTGTGGGAGATTCTCTAACCGACAACCATCACTATGAGCTATATGATGATACAACGGCTAGCCCATACTACCAGAACTGTCCTAAACTTTGTTGGGGTATAGAACCTACTACTAAGTGGATCCACTAGTCTATGCTAAAAAGTAATAAGGAATCATATAAAAAGTATGACCCTTTCTATCAAGATTGGCTACATGGTTTATGGGGGCTGTGAGTTGTCAGAACTCTCCCCCATATCGGTGCTCAATACTACTCCCAAAATATAACTAGCTCATATGTTTAAAAACATAACTCTTTTTGTGTTTTGAGATTATCACTCAAAAATCTTTTTCTGAAAAGAGATGGTACTCAAACTGCTCAAATCCCTTTTGGAAATCTCAGTTTCCTCCTCTTTTAAATGTGAAAACATTTACTCTTGGGAATACTTAGTTCTCATATATTCATTTTGAAAAAACCGAACTCAATTCTACTCTTTCTTAAACTCAAATGCTCAAGTTTTAAAACAAGTTTAAAGTGATTGTAAAAGACTTCTCAAAATAGGGTTCATGCCGAATTATGGGCGTGAATGACTCAATTCAAGATTTTCAATAACCGTACATAGAATTCAATACTCGAAACTCAACAATTCCAAAACTCAAGAACTCAACGATACTACTCATCTCGAGAATGCTTGACTCTGAGGGTTCATGTGGAATTATGGGCATGAACAACTCAACTCAAGGACTTCATGATACTTCTCATTTCAAAAATGCTCAACTTATAGGGTTCATGTGGAATTATGGGCACGAACAACTTAACTCAAGGACTTTATGATACTACTAATTTCAAGAATGCTCAACTCATAGGGTTAATGCGGAATTATGGGCATGAACAACTCAACTCAAGGACCTTCAATAAGTAACATATAATAGCCCCCTGATTAGGAATATAATCTCAATGGGTTAGGAACTCAATACTCTATGCTTAGAACTTGAAAATACTACTCCTCTCAAAGATACTCAACTTATAGAATTCATGCGGAATTTATGGGCATGAACAACTCGACTCAAGGGTCTACATAACAATATGGCACTCATGTATACGACTCTTCTCATTCTCATACTTACTTCCTCAAAACTTAGTTCAAATCGATAGTTGATCTCAAAGGATTCACAATTGAACTCGAAGACTTTCTTGAACTCTACTCTTAACTCTTTCTTGAATTTGAATTATGAATTCAAGAGTTATGATTCATGATATGAACGATCTCGATGATAATGTAGAGTCATGAATACATTCTCCTCATTCTCATACTCACTTACTCGAGTCTTGAAACAACTTATTAGAAATTGTAGAAGACTCCTCAAAAGGGCTCAAAGGAACTTTCTCAAAATGCTCGAAAGAACTCTCAAGACTTAACTCTACCTTGAATTTAAATTATGAATTCAAGGTTATGATTCATGTTATGAATGATTTCTAGGTGTTTAGAAGTACATTAGAGTGTTTAGAGTCAATAGGGATTGAAGGAACCCTTTTAGAGAACTCAGAAACTTCATAACTCATTTATCAAGAACACTTATAGAATGAAACTTCAAGAACACTTATCAAGAACTCATCAAGAACTTAAATTGCTCAATATTAATGGATAGATTCGAAAAATAAACTCATGATTGGTGTGTGGGTGAACCTACCCAACTCTATGGAAGCTTACATACCTCAAAGAACTACGTTCTTGGCAAAATCTTGAATTTCTTGAACGAACGCTTGGAACTTTAAACTTTTTCTCCTCTTTTCTCTTCTTGAAGTTTCTTCTAAAACCCTAAGCGTAATTAGGGTTTGTAAAACTGAACCAAATCACTTTAGACCCCTAAATATTATTAAAAATCATTTTAAGCTGATGGGGTAAGGAAAAGACCAAAATACCCCTCATATTCTTAGGTAACTTTCCTTAATTGGATAGTCTAACTTCAAACGAGCATATCTCCCTCATACGAGCTCCAAAATTAGCAAACTCAACGACGTTGGAATGAGGACTGAGAGATATTTCATTTGATATCTTATGGGTCTCCTAACTCATCTTGTACTGAAAGTTATGGTGGTTTGAAGTTGACCCAAAACTTAAAAGAACTAAGGAATGACTTGAATGAATTCTCTTTAATTCTTTTCGGAACTCAAGTTGCTATATTAAGTGAACTGACCTTAAAGCTTATGAAATTTTAAATTTCTTGGTAAAATCCTACTCACAATGAAGAATAGTTCGAGTCTTAGCTCAAATGTTTTCTGGAATGTTACACTACTTATTTTCGGCGCAAGAACCTAGCTTCTTTTGTCTTATTTACTAGTCTTTTAGATATCCAACAGTTATGTTGTGTTGAACAGTTATAATTCGTTTTAGATATTTTTACACCGTGAAACAATATTTTGTTCATTTTTAATATCTTCCACATTTGATATATGTTTTTATGAAAGCTTGATATAAGACTTATTACTCTATTACTTTACTTTTTCCGCATTATTATTTATCGTCATTGTTGGGTGAAAGATTAACTTATCTACGGGTGGGTTAGGATTAAAATTTTATAATTTATTTTCTTATGATTGCAGGATAAAAGAAGTTTCAATAAACAAGTAATTATTTTTTCAACTGCATGTAGTGTCACGATCGTCAACTAATAATTGCTATCATTTTGACTACATTAATTACAATCTTTATTTAGTTTTAAATTCTTTCACCAATCATACCACTTCACATTAATTGAAATAGATGAAGTAATTTTCAATTAAATTTTGTAACTCTCAGAAGTTAATGACTAATATTGCAATGCAAATTATGATTTATCAGAATTGCGAGAAGTAAATAATATATATAAACAACTTCAATCAAGAAAGTTAATTTTCATTCACCATTCGAGAGCTTTCACACCTAAACTTTTTTTTGTATTACAAAAAATTTATTAAAATTATGAAATCTCAGTATTCATAAAGATACTTGAAAAAAAATCTTGAAATAAAAAATCTAACACCAAATTCAACAAAAGTCAATTTATATTGTGTTATCTATATCTTGTCTTATATGAGTTTAGTTACGACCCAGATAAGAACGAAATTATGACACATTTAAATTGCACAATATATAATATAACATTTTTATGCTATAAGTGATTTTATATGTGCAACATTTTTTTTACTAAAACCCCTCAAATAGTTTTTCAATTTGTTCATCAAAATTTCAAATTTACTATTTACAAATGTTGTTACTAATAGTTTTTTTTTCTTCATATAAGCGCTTTGATTTTCCCCTATATATATATGTATATATCTTACCTTGGTCTTAATTAATTAGCCTTTTACTACTTTTCTCTAAGAATTTGTTTGTTCAGGGTTGATATTCATCAAGCTCATCAAATTGAATCTGTAATAAAAAAATATTTTTCATCACTAATATTTTAATCTAAATATTCATTTCCTTACAATACCATGAATGCCCCGGATTGCTCCATTTGCTTGGAGGTTGTTACCAACAATAATAGCAGGTCCATTGCCAAGTTGAAGTGTGGGCACCTTTTTCACTTAGGTATGCAACTTAAATATTAACTTTTAGCCATGTCGAGTAGCTAAAATATAAATTGTTATGTTCCATTTGTTTATTAATTTATTACTAGATCTAACTTTTTTAGACCTGTATTTATAAAACTTGTTCATCATATTCACAAGAACTTTATTTAGATTTTAATTAAAGTCTTATGAACTATTCTGGGTATTTCCTCACCCATTATTATTTTTTTGGTTAAAGTGGACTTAGTAAATCTCATCTTTTTCTTCTCCATTTAACCCTTTTCAGATTCAGAAGAATATTTTCTAGGAGTAACTTTTGAAATTCTTTTAGAGAAGAAAAAATTATAATTAATCCGCAATTAAATTTAAGAAGTTTTGATCTGAAAATATTTATAAGAATGTGTTTCAAACAAACACTTTCAGAATTTTTTAAAGTAAATGCTTAGATCAAGTTTAGTTAGTATAACCAATAATCAATAGGAATCAAATTTGTTATGATTGGGATGGATCTCCTTGCCCCTGCCCCCCCTTCCATGTAGGGTGATAGGAAGAGAACAAAAAAAGAAACAACAGAAGATTAAATTGTACCTACTGTATGAAAGACTTGTACCAATATTCTTAAATCATAACTGCTGCAGTAAGATGTCTTTTATATTGAAAATTAAATATCAACCCACACCCCTTATATTCTTGGTTATGTAGATTTTTCGCACTTTACCCCACAAGTCAAGAAATTCAATGGCTTGTTTAGCATTTATCTATGATTATTCCGTTAACCTATAAGGTGTTATCTTGCTTTTCCTACTCAAATTTTTCTATGCGAGTAAAAAGCTTTTGGTGAATAAATTGCTCCATTTGAAATTGTATTTGTATGTGTACGTATATTTAATTATATTTATTTTTAGTGCAGATTGTATAGGGTCAGAATTCAATGTAGGGGGCTTAATGCGTTGCCCCAACTACCGAGATATAGAAAATGGAAATTGATTATTTCTAGAAGGCGAGCAATAATATGCACAATACTATGAGGAGGAAGATGAAACAATGCTGGTAATTTAAAAGATTATTTAATATTTATCACTCACACCCTTTATATGTTACTTGAATAATCTTGTTTAGTTTATATTTTTATTTTTATTTGGGCAGAAAAAGAGATAATACATTTATATAGATTAATATGCATCAGTATAGGATAATGACAACTTACTGCTAGTACTATTCTTTCTAGTATTATTCAGAGACGTGGTGGTAATACATAATAGGCACTACAATAATTTGTAGATGATTTTTAGAGTTCCTTCTTTAGTTTAATAATTCGCATAAACGCCTCTCATTTTCATTTACTGAAATTATTTTGTAAAATGATACAAATTAATTATATTTTATGTATTTATTATCTTAGAACTTCTATAAGGAGTGGGAGAAGGGTGCAAAAAGGGGAAAACACTTTCTAAAATGTGAACCATGTACTAGTTAGTGATGTGACACATTGTCTCGTTACAAAACTAGACTATTTCAATTGGATGGTTAATAAAAAATATTAGTTTCGAGTCGATGGTACGTTACCTTAAAGGCCAGACTTAATTACTTTAAAGAATATATATTAGTTGCAAAGAATTCTTGTATGGTAGGAATGTATATTAGGTATATTGGTTGTGTGAAATAAGTCTCATATTTGTAGGTAAAAAAAGGTTACATATGAGGTGTACAGAGTTTTTAATGTAGTGAGTTTTTTATGAAAAAATTATGATGACTTGATTAAAAGAAAGTAATATTATAACATGTTCAAAGTATATTTGTGTTATTTTAGCTAACAATTAGTATCATAGTCAATTATTGAACAAGATGAATTATTTTTGAGTAGATTCATTATATTTATTCGTAACTTTAAAGATGCATATACTAAATAGAAGCCAACAGAATTCAGTGGCCACAAATACTGAGATAATGTTGGCGCACAAAATTAATCTCCAAAGATGCTTGTATCGCGTGAGTCATGTCGAACCTAGCTTATGATGGGACATAGAAACTAAATAGATTGAGGGGGAGAGGATTGAGAGTGAAAACAAAGTTCTAAACTAACAATTGAATATAAAGAAAATACTATATATAAAATGTAGGATGCTCTTAACTGTGTGAGGTCCTTGGAGAAAACAATGTGAAGTTGGCCCAAAGGGAACAATATCTCACTTGGGTGATTTGAAAATAAAGAATATTTTGATGCCTCTATTTAAATATGAGCGTGTTAAGAAAATAAAATTATTTTGCTAGTAGTGGTAGTGAATAGGCAAATTCATTTATGATTGAATCTCAATTGCTACTCCATTAGATGCTCCTATTTTTTTTTATTGTAACTCTTGGGTTTTTGTGATAAAAATCCTAATTCACAAGGATAGTAGTCACAAAAATTACACTAACAACAAGTTATAATGATGACTAATTGCAAGAATTTTTTATTCACTATGACTAAAAATTCTTGCGATTTATTAAAGTTTAGCTAGAAATTCTGACAATCATCATAAGCTATTGTGTAGAAATTTAACAACACATTTTGATTCAATATGAATTAAAAAATTTCAAAATCAACTCTATATGGCTCCAAAGTTGATAACCACAACTATAATGTCAGTCCAACATTTTTCATTTGATATATTCAACTCAAACCATTAAAAAGTTAATACTCACTTTGTTTTCTTTTAAAAACAAGCTAAATAAAAATTAACAATTATATTGTTCTTGAAGTTTCTTTAATCAAACCAATCTAAAATAATCTCAGACAAGCAATGAGTTTTAGTTTTCTATAGTACATATTAGGAAAATTGAGGAGGATAAGGAGGAGGAAGAGATATTGTAGCGGAAATGTATATATATAATTTGCACAATATGATTTCTTATTAGGGCAAAAATTAAATAGATGTACTAAGAATGGATACCCTAACATAGTTTGCAATCTATGTTTGAGTTCTCCTATATATGGACTTCTCATAATTAACTTCTATAATTATTAAAGAATGAAAAAAATAGAGATCAGGGATTCTATAAATCATGCATGTTTGTTATGTACTTAGCATTGTTTCATATATTTATTTACTTCTTGATTTCTTTTTTATATTTACCTATTTATTTTGGAAATAATTTTTTTTACAATTTACTCATAAACATTTAATTTTAAATTATTTTTGTCTTTTGAACATGTGTTAAAAGCCTGAACCAATGGAGGTGTACTTCGGTCCAGCCGTTGAAGTGGAAGCTAATATTCCTGAGACTATATGGTAAACTAACAATCATAATCTATGACATATTTTTCTCATTTGATTTCAAGTGCTCATATTTTTTTCATACACATTCAAGGTTAAATAGTTTACCTACGACATACTTCTTGGTTAATTAAGAAAATGAATTGTCATGTAATTGAATTGTATCCTATAAATTTTGTTAAAACTGAAATTACTATAATATCTAACCAACTATTAGATATCTATTGCGTTTTATTCTTCTATTGACATAATTTAATTTTCTCAGAAAAGAAATAACTCAAGTAAATAATTTATTACATATAACTTTCTATGCTATCCCATAACAAGATTCCAGTGTACATGTTACTCCTAATATTGGAATCACCATCTACCCATTTTAGAATAATTTATGAACTACAACTATTGTATTCTTTTTGAATAAATAAGAAAGGTTAGTCAACCTTATATTTTATAGTCCAAACTATGTCTTGGATTCCTTTGTCATTAAAAATATGTAAATATAACTAGAGCTTCTGGAGTCGGATTCTGAGCAGGACTAAGACAGATTATTTAGAGTGTAATATGTGAAGCATGAGGCAGGCGTGAAAATGAGACTTGGATACTCAAGTTATTACCAAGAGAGATAGATTTAAGTGTTTGGGTCTCTGATAAAAGGAAATGGGGAGGTCGACGATGATGTCACACATATCGTATTGGTGCGGCATGGATGAAGTGGAGGGTTTTATTCGGAGTCTTGTGTGACAAAATGGTACCACCAAAACATAAAGGTATGTTTTATATAGTGGTGGTTAAACGAGCTTTGTGATATGAGGAGGAGTGTTTGCCAGTTAACACCTAGATTCATAAGATGCAAGTAGCGAAAGTAAGGATGTTAAGATGGATGTGTTGGAATATATATAAGGAGCGATACAATTAAGAATAAGGATATCTAGGACGTAGTGGGAGTGGCCTCCATGGTGGAAAATATGAGGGAAGAGAGACTAAGATGGTTTTTGACACGTGAAAAGGAGAGGTGTAGATGCCCTAGTAAGGCGAGGTATGAGAGGTTCGATATAGTAGGGTCGATGAGAGAGACATGCAGGCCAAAAAAGTATTGAGGAGAGGTGGTTAGGTAGGATATGACACATCTTCAGCTTAATGAGGACATGATCTTAGATAGAAGCATATGATGGTCACAAATAAGGTTAAAAGGTTAGTATGTAGTTGTAGAGTTGTCTTATTACTAGCCTATTCATGTCTTTGGTTGTGTGGAAGTACAGAGCTCCGTGTAAGTCTTAGTATTAGCATATTAATATAGTCCTTGGCTATAGGTATTTGATTTTATCTGTGGTTTACTGTGTTAAAAATCCCGCTAAATCCTAAATCTTATAGCGACATTGAATCTAATGGCAATTAGTTAATATTGGTAAAAGATTTTAACACTCTTTGTTAATGTGCACAGTTATTGCCGCTAAAAGTTGTTTTTATTGTTATTGTTTTTCTATAAGCTGTCATATATTTCCTTTAATCTCTTCTTTGATTTGCTTGAGCCAAGGGTTTTTCAGAAATAACATCTCTACCTCGAAGAAGTAGTGGTAACGTCTTCGTATATAATCTACCCTCCTGAGACCCCACTCAATATATTATTGTTATAAATACAACTAGAGTTTAAGTGCTTTACACTAGTCATGAAAAACCAATTATGCAATATTAAGTTACTTAAAAAACTAATTTGAGTTAAATTAATGTAGTAAAAGATATATCAGCTATGAACTTCATTCCAAAAGTCTTTGTATTGATGGTTGTGCACCACAACGCTCAGCTACAGAAGGTTGCAAAAATCATCGCTGCACAAATTCTCTCATAGCACTTCTTCCTTTCCATCCATTCAGTAGCCTGTTTTGAACGTTGTTGCGAATGCTCCTGCATTTATTGTAATGATGCATAACATTGAATAAAGTTCATGTTTTCTACAAAAATAAACCCTTTCAACTATAGTAATGTACCATATATATGTTACTAGGCCTATTGAAGATGTAAATGAAGGGCCAATGCACGTCGAGGATGAACCTAATCTCGAGCTTACTCTGGCATTAAGAAATATACCACCGCTTTCACCTTCAAGAAAGGTCCCAGCCCCGCGACAAAATCAGCATGCTGCAGTTGGTATTAATCTTGAGCTTTCTCTGGCAACAAGATATGTACCAGCGCCACGACCAATTGATCAGGCTGCAGGTACTAATCTTGAGCTTTCTCTGGCAATTAGTAACTCAACTTATGGGGAGCAGTCTTCTTCGTCCTAAATCTGGCTGGAACATGATGAACGTGGATGATCCTAATGAAGAACATGATGATGAAATTTTTCGTCCCAATGTGATTCGGTTCCTTTAGGAAATGGAGGAAAATATCAACTACTCAAGATGCTCTATCAGGGTAAATATACCTGAGTAGTCCAATATTTTCAAAAAAAAAAACAATGAAGAAGAAACTGCTCTTCCTGTGAAATATAAATAAAGTACCCTGGTCATGTGGAACTGATCAAGACTTGTTGCAAACAATTTATTTTAGAGTTTGTGTTTTGAAATAATTACTGAACTCTTGTTTTGACCTTTGATTAAACCATTTATGGGTTTATTCGATTATCCAAATTAAATTGCATTGTTTATCGATTTGCTAGTCTTTATTATTATTATTATTATAATCCAATCACCCAAGGTATCTTCCTGAGGTGGTAGTGGAACTGGCGGGTTCGGCATGACCCCTACAATATGTGGATTAATCAAAAGAGAAATACTAATATGAAGGGGTCAGCAAGCCAAAAATCTTAAAGTTTCGAGTTTTTATCTAGGCTGAACATCAAAAAGATCATTTTCAAGGAGCCAAGAGCATCCATGGGAAGGTCTCTTTCACTAAAGTAGGTTTTGGAACTTTGAAGAGCGCAGACATGCTTGGCTAGAACATCTTCCTCTTCGATGTCTTCTAGTCATTACATGCTAAATATTTATAGGTAATCTTCCTAATATTTGTAGTATTTTATTTTTATAGTTATCCAGGAAGGATTTGGAGAATTAGTAGTACTAATAATACATTTTCCTAGATTAGTATGGGCTTTAGTCAGCCTAACAAAATAAGTTCCCACTATGTCTGCCTCTAGCTTTTCCAAGACAAACATCGGTGGAACTTCCGAGCAGCATAAATAGTTGGCCTACGTCATATTAGTTCCCTCCTTTGCTAAAGCATCTTCCACTTGTTCTCTTCGCGATAGCTATGCGGAATTGGGGGGTTCCCCCCTTGTGGATTAGCACCCTGCAATCAGACAATACTTTAGAGTAAGTTGGGTGTGGTCATTCTCGAGGAGGTAAATTATATCCCCACAGTTGATGCTGATTTCTAGTGGCTTCAAGTTGTTGTTCAATTCCAACTCCATTCCTTAGCTTGTAGTAGTGCTGAGGTTGCTCATATAGCCTAATACCCATTCTCCCTTTATATTCCTAATTACTTCCCCTATTCCTCTACTCCCCGGGTTATCCATTGACGAACCATCCGTGTTTAGTTAGAATTCTTTTGTTGGAGGTTCCCATTTGATGTATGTGGTTTTTGGGGCAATGCTTCTTTTCGAGGGTCCAATTTAGGGGTGTCTAATGGGCGGGTTGTGTTGAAATTAGAGATATTAAAATAGATTGAAATAGAAAGTGGGTTGGGTCCAGACCCGCCCAAGTTTACTTTGGGCTCAAATGGCTTGGGCTCCAGTGGGCTTAAAAATGGGTTGGGTCTTGACCTGCCCAATTTGACCTGCTTAATCTCAATAATTTTGATATATTGTTATTTAAGTTTTATAACCACAATTTGAATTTCAACTAAAGAAAATTTAAAAAAGAAGAAGTTACTAATGGATAGATAAATCTTAAAACATATAAAATAGATAGTAATTCATACCTTTAATGAAGATACATTACATCAATGCAAATAAAGAGTTTTAAAACGGGTTGAAATTTGAGATTAAATTGGGCTCAATTGAAGATTCTCTTAAAAAGGGTTAGTCTAATAATTTACGTAACAGGAAAAAAATTGTGTACATGTTAACAACAGTGGATTAATAATTGAATCTTCTGAAACAGTTGCTCCAAGTCCGACTTTGAGTCTCAAGGAATCAAAGTTTATGATTCACAAACTAAATCTCTAATTATTTGTTGATGTTCTCAAAGAAGAAAGAGTTTTTTCTCTATTTTTGTTTTCTGTTTTTTTCTTCACTCTTCTGAAGCGTAAAAGAAAAAACTTAATTTAAAAAGGAGAACATATTAACGTTGGAACATTTACTCCCACCCCTTTTTAAATTATTATTTATCTTCTTCTTTTTTTATTCAGAAAAAACAATCTTGGGTTGGATCGGGTCATATCGGGTCGGGTTGGTCCACATGGGCGACCCACAATCTAAAATTTACATCTCCCACTTCGCACATGGTGGACAAGACCCAAGCCAACACAACATCAACTAAACACTCAATTCATACGACAAATAGTTTGTGCGACCTATGAGCATCAAGAGCTTACCTTTAAGGTTTTACAATCCCTACATAGGAATACAATCATATGTGGAAAGAATTCATTACTATTATAAGGACATCATTACTCACAATACTCATACTTCATTCACTACTTCAATAGTTACTTATTCGATCCCTCATCCTCTTAAACAGGTTAACTCGAGTTCATGTTTAACTTTATACACACAATTACACTGTATATGTTAAGTACAATAGTCGGCTTGTGTATACAAGTTTATTATTCAATTAATCATCTTTCCTTTTTACTTGAATCTTTCTGTTCCATTTCAACTGCTTTCCTAGACATGTACTATATTGTCGAATCAGTCATGGCTATTAGTAACATGCTAAAGTAGAAACATCGATTGAAACTTCAAGAAACAGCAAAAGGACAAAGGGTATTTCATTGAAAAGTCATTTTAACTTTTCAGGGTCTCACACAATGAAGAAGCAGGGAACCATTATTTGATTGACCCATTGATCGCTTAACACACGTGGTATGAAACACGTGCTACGATGTTTAACCTTATATTGGTGTATGTGTCTCATTCTTTTGATTATACAACATCGTACAGACCTCGGTCTAAACACCTCAAGATGTTTAACCCTAGTTTCTCCTTTTCAGTGATCCTTCAACTCATTTGCTTAGAGAAACATTTGTCTGACTCATAAAACAAGTCATAATATAGTGGTGTAACTCATCTCTTCACGTTCCTCGATGTAAGAGGTGATTGCTTGTGTGAGAGAGCCAATCCCGCAACTTGTTCGACACACTTTATTTCTTACAAAATATCACATGCATACTACATTTGAACATAAATTCAATAGTATTTTATAGAAGAGAATATCATAACAATCAAGTCATTTTAAAATACTGAAATATCATCATATTCTACGCAAACCTAGAGCCTTAACATGTTTTTCAAACAAGTCTCTAGAGATGGCCTTCGTAAAATGATCAGCTACCATTTCACGTGTAGGAATGTATTGCAAAGTTATTTCTCCACTTGCCACTACATCTCTAACAAAGTTATACTTTAGGCCAATGTGTTTGGTCTTGCTGTGATACTTAGGATCCTTTGTATATGCAATAGCCGCTTGACTATCACAATATAGAATCATGGGACCCTTAGAATTCTTTGCAATATTCAAATGCTCAAAGAATTTCTTTAACCAAACAACTTCTTGTACTGCAGACGCACAAGCCACGAATTCAGATTCCATGGTTGAAAAAGTTGTGCAAGTTTGCTTCTTACTCTTCCATGAAATAGAACCGCCATTTAGTAAGAAAGCATAACCAGATGTGGATTTTCTATATTTTCGGTCACCAACCCAATCAACATCTGTATAACCTCTTATGAATAAATCAGATCTACTATAACAAAGTGTATGATCTGCAGTTCCCGTCAAGTATCGGATTATTCTCTTTACAGCTTTCCAATGATCTCTTCCAGGATTGGATTGATACCTGCTAACTAGACTCACATCATAACAAATGTCTGGGTGAGTACACATCATAACATACATCAAACTCCCGACAACACTAGAATAAGGAACTCGAGACATGTCTTCCTTTTCTTTTTCAGTCTTTAGACACATTTCAAGGCTTAAAGTTTCGCCACATGCTACAGGAGTATCCATGGATTTGCAACTATTCATTCGAAAACGTTCCAATATTTTATTTATATAAGTTTCTTGAGATAAACTCAAAAATTTCTTGGAATGATCTCTTTGGATCTTAACACCCAATATATAGTCTGTTTCACCCATATCTTTCATATCAAATGATTTTGAAAGCCATGACTTGACAGTTTTCACATACTCCAGATTATTTCCAGCTAATAAAATATCATCTACGTAAAGAGAAAGAATTATGAAATTTCCATTGGACTTTTTCACATAGATGCAATGATCTTCATCGATCATGGTGAAATCAAATGACATCACCTCTTTGTGAAATCTCAGGTACCACTGCCTTGAAGATTTCTTTAGGCCATAAATTGATCTTTTCAATCTACAAACTTTCTTTTCTTGGCCTTTAACAACGAAACCTACTGGTTATTCCATGTAGATTTCCTCGTTTAATTCTCTATTGAGAAAAGTGGTCTTCACATCCATTTGGTGTAATTCTTGATCTAAACGTACAACAATAGCTAAAAGTAATCGTATGGAGGTAAACTTCACAACTGGTGAAATTTTTTCCTCATAGTCTATTTCAACTTCTTGAGTAAAAACTTTTTCCATCAATCGTGCTTTGTGTCTTTCTATTAACCCATCTGATTTACGTTTAACTTTAAGAATCCATTTATTCCCAAAAGCTTTACGTTCCTTAGGAAGGTCAACTAGATCCCAGACTTTGTTGGTTTTTATGGACTCTAATTCTTCTTTCATCCCTTTTAACCATTCATCCCATTCAGGGCACGATAAGCCCTCAGTTACATAATTAGGTTCATCCAATTCTGTAGGATATACCAAGAAAACATAATCCTCAATCTCATAAGATCGTTTTGGTACACCTTTTCTTGTACTCTTACGTATTTGAAGTTCAGATTCCTCTATAGGATTTTGGGATTCATAACTCCCACTTGGACCAGGAATCATTTCTTGATCCATTGAATTATCAAGTATGTTTGACAACATTATCTGATCTTCTGAATTCAACATTTCATACAGGGCTCAACTTCATCTATTTCACCCTTTTTGGGAAAATCATTTTCCAAAAATCTGACATCTCTTGATCCAATTTCATTAATACTTCCATCGTCCAGTTCATCGATGAACACATACCCTTTGGAGCGTTCAGAGTACCTTATAAATATACATTTCTTTCCTTTTGGAATTAGTTTACCAAACTCACCAAAATGATCTTTAATGTATTCTGCACAACCCCACGGTCGTAGATCATTAAGGTTTGTTTTATGACCAGTCCAAAGTTCTTATGGAGTGGAAGACACTGATTTAGAAGGCACTTTTTTCAATATGTAAGCCGCAGTCAACAATGCATCTCCCCAGAAAGAGATAGACAAATTTGCCTGCGCCATCATTGATCTTGTCATGTCTAATAATGTTCTATTCCTTCTTTCAGCTACACCATTTTATTGAGGTGTATAAGGAGTAGTTAACTGTTTGATAATACCCTTTTTTCAGTACATAATTCTTCAAATTGTTTTAACAAATATTCACGTCCTCGATCGATTCTTAAAGCTTTTATGCTTTTATCTAATTAATTTTCAACTTCATTCATATATCTTTTAAAGCACTCAAGTGCTTTAGATTTATGAGAAATCAAATAGACATAACCAAAGTGCATGAAATCATCAATAAATGTAATAATATATATAGCACCAGACCTTGCCCTTACATTCATTGGACCACAAACATGCATAATCTTTTCAGCAAGACAATTTTCACAAGTTGGCATATCAATTTTGGTGAAAGAACCTAAATTCCCTTCATTTGCCAACCTATTCATTCTATCTCTAATCTTGCATGCCATGTAATAACATCAATATCATTGTTACTTCAATAATATGCCATTACACAATGGTCAACATAATAGTCATAAGTCGAAGGATTACAATCTAAAACGATCATAATGTAGTCCAAAACCATATAAAACATAATCTAGAGTTATTCTAACACCATTACGACTAAAAAACAAATCAAAACCAACGTAAAAAAGAACAGACATAGATACTAAGTTTCATCGAATCTCTAGAGCATATAGGATGTCATGCAACATCAAGAAACGGCCACCACGCAAGTCCACTTTGTAAGTGCCTATACCTTTGACTTCAAGCCCAGCATTAGTTCCTACGTAGATCCACCTTGATTTAGATGAAACTCGATGAAACTCCACAAACGCCTCTCTATCTCGACTCACGTGGTAGGTGGATCCTGATTCTATAATCCACATAGGATAAGACTAAGTTAGTAAAGAAGTGCTACAAACATATGCCACACTTAGAGATGTGTTTAGAAATTCTACCTTTTTGGGCTCGATAAATTCACGAGCAAAATGCCCTAATACTTAGCAGTTGTAGCACTTCATTTTTATAACACCTCGTATCCTAGACAGACCAGATTGCTAAAATCAGAAGTTGTCAGTGCCACCGATGGGCACCACCCACGGACCATAGGGTTACCCAATGACCGTAGGTGGTGGTCCGTGGTTGGCCACCTTCAACCCTCCCCAGAAAACTCAGACAAAATATTCTAGGTACGACCCATGGCCGGACACACGGACCGTAGGTCAGACCACGGGCTGTGGTTCGAGACCCTAGATTTCAACTCCCAATCGCGAACGATGATTGACCAGAACATACTGTCAGTCCGTCCACAGTCCATCGGTCTGGTCCGTCGGTGACCCCGACAGATTTTAAGTCAGGGGTCATTTGGTCTTTTCCCTATGCGTTGGACCTCTAAACTACGTCATTTAACCCCTAAACTACGTGGTTTTGGTCAGTTTTAGCCTAGTAAGCTAATTAGAACCTAGCCTAATCAATTATTCATCAAAATCAAACAAAACTTAGAGCAGGAATAACAGAGAAAGTCGACCAAGCCCTAGTCCAAGAACGCAGTAGGTTTTCATCAGTTTGTTCCCTAAAATCAAAAGATTTCTCAGTGGAATTCGTCACCAGGTATATGGGATTTCACTAGTGGGATCCTTTCACCCATTAGGTCCCTAGATTTCAGTCAGAATCTTGATTCCCTTGATATTATCTAGACCTAGGGTTTCCTGAATGTTAGAAATTATTGGGTTTTAGCTGCTAAAATAATCCAAATCAGATTATCATGTAGTTGCTTCAGTTCTTGCATGAAATTCAGAATACTAGTTGTGTAGATTCGTTTAGTTCATGAATTACACATGCTAGGTCAGTTTATTGAGTTATACATGCTCCAATTACGAATGTTTCATTATCAGTACATTAAGGTTGCATTTTCAGTTAGCATGTCAGTACTTTGAGCTATCTAGTATTATAGAAATTCAGGCATAATGTGTTATTTACATAATAAGTTGGGAGTAGACTTAATACCGAGTTGGACTAGGGTTAGTCACCCTCATAGTCCCAGAACTATGTGCCCCCGTAGATTTATAAGTCCACTCTGTGGGCATTACATTTTAGTGATCACACCATTCATGCCTTTATACCTCTGGCAGGGTATATTGGGTCCTCTCGATGGGGCGTATAAATCGGAATCCACATTTAGCTCATGTGATTTTATGTCGGTTATAAGTAGCTCCCACACTCCGATTCTAGTGTAGTGACCAGGGTATCAGATACAGTTCAGTATTCAGTTTCAACATGTTATAAACTTGGTCATTACATTCAGTTAGTTCATGTTCAGTATTTCCAGTATAGTATCATGCTTATCTTACATCATTGCTCAGTTATATGCTTTGTTCAGTTATGCATATTGTTCAGCTTTATTCTATCTTGCATGCTTAGTACCTTTACTGACGCATACTCTGCGCTACCTCTTCTCGTGATGTAGGTTCAGGTCCTCAGCTGTCAGATCACGCATAGGTCGGTTCGCGATCTCCAGCTCAGCAGCATAAGTGGTGAGTCCTCATTCTTCGAGGACGAGTGACATGTTATCTTTCCATTTCAGTCTTTAGTTTTAGTTTTTGCTAGATTTAGCTGGGGCATGTACCAACATTTCTAGTCAGTTAGAGGCCTTATTTCAGACATAGTTAGATTCAGTTTTAGCTTGGAGTTTGATATTTCATTTGTCGTTAAACTCTCAAATTATATATTCAGACTTAGAATGGGTATCCCCCATCACTTTCAGTTTATCTCATGTTTAAGCTTCCGCACATAATGATCTCATTGTAGTTATCATAATATGCTTATGTTATGCTAGCAGGGTTAGCTTGGGGTCACTCATGATCCTAGGTCTCGTGTCCGTATCTTGGGATAACTCGGGGTGTGACAAACTTGGTATCAGAGGATTAGGTTTAAGAGTCCTAGGATGTCTGAAAAGCCACACTAAGTAGAGTCCTTTTCATGGGTGTGAAATGCACCACATCTAATGAGAGGAAGGTTACGAAGTGTTTTAGGAAAACTTCATTTTCTTGATACTCTTGTCGTGCGTGAGGTATGATCCAACTTCTCATTCTAATTCATCTTTATGCATTTCAGATCATGCCTCCTCGTAGAGTTTACAGAAGGAATGCGAATGAACGAAATGCTAACGCAGCTCCTCCAGTCCCCGATCAGGATATTTTGAAAGCAGAGTTTCAGAACGCCATTCAGCTTTTGGCTCAGAGTGTGACTAATAAGAACAACCAGCAGGCTCTAGTGCATGCAAATGCTAGTGGTGGATCAGTGGCAGCCAGGGTTCGCAATTTTGTTAGGATTAATCCGCCTGACTTTTTAGGGTCGCAAGTTGGAGAAGATCCCCAAAACTTCATAGATGAGGTCAAGAAGATCTTTGGAGTGATGCAAGTGACTGGTAATGATAGGGTTGAGTTGGCATCTTACCATCTTAAGGATGTGGCTCACATTTGGTTTACTTAGTGGAAGGAAAACATGGGTACGAATGCGGCTCCTATCATTTGGGAGTGTTTCAGTGAGACTTTTCTAGACATGTTCTTCCCACAAGAGTTGAGGGAGGCAAAAGCTCAGGAGTTCATGAACTTGAGGCAAGGTAGAATGTCAGTCCAAGAGTACAGACTCAAGTTCACCCAACACTCCAGGTATGCTCCTCACATGGTTGCCGATTCCAGGGCTCAAATGAACAAGTTTCTGTATGGGGTAACCGACTTAGTGAAGACGGAGTGTAGAAATGCTATGTTGCTGGAAAATATGAACATCTCTAGGCTCATGACTCATGCTCAGCAGGTTGAGGGATATAAGCTTAGGGAGCAGGCTAAGGAGAACCAAAAGGCTAGGACAGGCAACAATGATTATTCTTAACAGAAGTCGGCTGGTGGAAATCGCTTGCAGGTTTAGCAAAAATGTTCAGTCCCAGCACCTTCATCAGCTAGTGCTCCATCCTCCAGGTTCCAACAGGATCAGAAAGGTAGGGCATCAGGCTCTAAGTCTCAGGGGAGTGTTTCAGGTACCAAAACCTTCCCAACTTGTCCTAAGTGTGGTAAAAACCATCCGAGCGAGTGCCTTGTAGGAAAGGAAGGGTGTTTTGGGTGTGGTCATACTGGTCACAGGTTGAGAGATTGTCCTTCTTCTAAATAAGGGGCAATGAGGTAATAATGGTAGAGCTCAGTCCACAACTTCTGCAGCACCAGCAGATTGCCCGACTCAACAGGGTAACTCATCTGATACAGGTGGCGGTCAGCGCCAAAACAGATTGTATGCTCTTCAGGCTCACCAGGATCAAGAAGATTCTCCTTATGTGGTCACTAGTACGTTACGAGTCTTTAACTTAGATGTTTATGCTTTGTTAGATCCAGGGGCTACTCTTTCCTTTGTAACTCCTTATATAGCAGTCAAGTTCGATATTAGTCAAGAAAATCATTCAGAACCCTTCTCAGTCTCTATCCTAGTCGGCGACCCAATTATAACTAGACGGGTATACAGAAATTGCCCTATCACAGTCTCTCATAAAGTCACCTCAGCAGATATTGTAGAGTGAGAAATGGTAGACTTCGATATCATTCTAGGCATGGATTAGTTACATTCCTGTTATGCCTTAGTCGATTATAGAACTAGTATTGTTCATTTCAAGTTTCCAGACGAACCAATCTTAGAATGGAAGGGTAGTACCTTAGCGCCTATGGGTCGATTCATTTCTTACCTTAAGGCCAGAAAGATGATTTCCAAGGGGTATATCTATCATCTAGTTCGGGCTAAAGATTGAAGCTCTGAAACCCCAACTCTTGAGTCAGTTCCAGTGGTTAATGAGTTCCCAGAAGTGTTTCCAGAATATCTTCCCAGAGTTCCTCCTGAAAGGGAAATCGACTTCGGAATTGATCTCCTTCTAGATATGCAGCCTATTTATATTCCTCCTTACAGAATGGCTCCAGCTAAGCTTAAGGAATTGAAAGAGCAGTTGTAAGACCTTCTAGATAAGGGCTTCATTAGACCTAGTATTTCTCCATGGGGTGCGCCAGTGTTATTCGTGAAAAAGAAAGATGGTTCTCTCAGAATGTGCATTAACTATTGGCAGTTGAACAAAGTCACAATCAAGAATAAGTACCCTATCCCCAGGATTGATGACTTGTTTGACCAACTTCAGGGTGCTAGTCATTTTTCAAAAATAGACCTCAGATCCGATTATCATCAACTCAAAGTCAGAGATAGTGACATCCCGAAAATAGCCTTCAAAACTCGGTATGGCCATTATGAATTTGTAGTTATGTCATTTGGACTAATCAATGCTCGTGCAGCTTTCATGGATTTGATGAACATAGTGTTCAAGAAGTATCTGGACTTGTTCGTTATCATCTTTATTGATGATATCCTCATTTACTCTAGGAATGAGGAAGAACATGCGACTCATTTGAGGGTTTTTCTGCAAACTCTCAAAGATCGCCAGTTGTTTGCTAAATTTAGCAAATATGAGTTTTGGTTACAATCAGTTGCTTTCCTCGGGCATATAGTATCTAGCGAAGGGATCCGAGTGGATTCTCAGAAAATAGAAGCGGTGAAACAATGGCCCAGACCTACCACTCCGACATATATCATAAGTTTCTTGGGTCTAGCTGGTTATTACAGAAGGTTCGTGGAAGGATTTTCATCCATAGCTTCTCCATTGAGTAAGTTGACTCAGAAAAATGTTAAGTTTCAGTGGTCAGATGATTGTGAGAAAAGCTTCACAGAGCTGAAAACTAGGTTGACTACAACTCCTATTTTGACTCTACCAGAGGGTTCAGACGGTTATGTTATCTATTGTGATGCATCCAGAGTCGGCCTAGGTGGTGTGCTGATGCAACGAGGTAAGGTTATAGCTTATGCTTCTAGACAGCTTAAGGTTCATGAGAAGAATTATCCGACTCATGACCTCGAGCTTGCAGCAGTGGTGTTTGCACTTACGATTTGGAGACATTACTTGTATGGTGTTCACGTAGATGTGTTCACAGACCATAAAAGCCTTCAGTACGTGTTCACCCAGAAAGAGTTGAATCTTCGCCAGAGGAGATGGCTTGAGTTCCTCAAGGATTATGATATGAGCGTGCATTACCATCATGTTAAGGCCAATATAGTAGCAGATGCTCTTAGCAGACTATCTATGGGTAGTGTAGCACATGTTGAGGAAGAAAGAAAAGAACTAGCAAAGGATGTTCACAGACTGGCTCGCTTGGGAGTTTGCCTTATGAGCATATCAGATGATGGTGTAACAGTTCAGAATGGGTCAAAATCTTCATTAGTAGCGGAGCTTAAGGAAAAGCAAGATAGTGATCTGATATTGCTTCAACTAAAGGGTGCAGTTCATCAACAGAGAATGGAGGTTTTCTCCCAAGGGGGAGATGGTGTGCTTCGCTACCAGGGTCGGTTATGTGTTCCTAAGGTGGGTGATTTGAGACAACAAATTCTTGCAGAAGCCCATAACTCCAGGTATTATATTCATCCAGGTGCCACTAAGATGTACCGTGATATGCGGGAAGTCTTTTGGTGGAATGGCATGAAGAGGGATATAGTGGATTTTATGGCTAAGTGCCCCAATTATCAGCAAGTGAAGGTAGAACATCAGAAACCAGGGGGTATGACTCAAGAGATCAACATTCCTACTTGGAAGTGGGAAGTGATCAACATGGACTTTATTACATGTTTACCTCGTACTCGCAGACATCATGACTCCATTTGGGTGATAGTGGACAGAGTTACTAAGTCTGCGCACTTTTTGGCTATTAAGACTACAGACTCAACGGAGGACTACACCAATCTTTACATTAATGAGATAGTCAGGTTGCATGGGGTTCCTTTGTCTATCATCTCACATAGAGGTCCTCAGTTTACCTCTCATTTCTGGAAGTCATTTCAGAAGGGTCTTGGTACTCAGGTTAACCTTAGCACAACGTTTCATCCGCAGACGGATTGTCAGGCAGAGCATACCATTCAGACCTTAGAGGACATGTTGAGAGCTTGTGTGATCGACTTCAAGGGTAGTTGGGATGATCACCTTCCTCTTTAAGAGTTTGCCTAAAATAATAGCTACCATTCCAGCATTCAGATGGCCCCCAGAGATAGACTTAAGACAGCCCAGAGTCGTTAGAAGTCCTATGCAGATGTAAGGAGAAGGGACTTAGAGTTCCAAGTTGATGATTGGGTTTTCCTGAAAGTGTCAACTATGAAGGGGGTGATAAGGTTTCTCAAGAAAAGGAAGCTCAATCCTAGATATGTAGGCCCTTACAAGATCTTGAAAAGAGTTGGTAAAGTGGCTTATGAGTTAGAGTTACCAGCAGAACTAGTAGCAGTGCATCCGGTATTTCACGTTTCGTTGTTGAAGAAGTGTGTGAGTGATCCAACATCCATAGTACCTTTAGAGAGTGCGGTTGTGAAAGACAGTCTCACTTATAAGGATGTGCCAGTTGAGATTCTTGATCGTCAGGTTAGAAGGTTGAGAAACAAGGAAGTCGCTTCAGTTAAGGTTTTGTGGATGAGTCAGTCTGTAGAGGGAGCTACTTAGGAAGCAGAAGCAGGTATGAAGGCCAAATATCATCATCTCTTTCCTTCTGATTCCACTACAACTTGAGGTAATAATTCCTCTCCAGTCTTTAAGTTACTCATGCGTAAATTAAGTCTTAGTAATTTGTTCCTTCAGTTAGTCTTACATTTTCAGCTTATTTGCATGTTCTTGGAACTCAGTTCACTCAGAAATCAGTTTCTAGAAATATAGTGGTAGGGTGCAGCTCTTTCCCTCCATATTCAGCTAGTTTAGTCTTTATTCGAGGACGAATGTTCCCAAGGGGGAGATAATGTAACACCCCGTATCATAGACAGACCAGATTGCTGAAATCAGAAGTTGCAGGTGCCACCGACGGGCACCACCAACGGACCGTAGGTGGTGGTCCGTGGTTGGCCACCTACAACCCTCCCAAGAAAACTCAGACAACATATTCTAAGGCATGACCCACTGTCGAACCCACAGACCGTAGGTCAGACCACGGGCTGTGGTCCTGCTCCGTGGATCGAGACCCCAAATTTCAACTCCCAGTTGTGACCAATGGTTGACTAGAATAGACCGTCGGTCCGTCCACGGTCCGTCGGTGACCCCAACAGATTTTAAGTCAGGGGTCGTTTGGTCTTTTCCCTATGCGTTGGAACCCTAAACTACGTCGTTTAACCCCTAAAGTACGTGGTTTTGGTCAGTTTTAGCCTAGTAAACTAATTAGAACCTAGCCTAATCAATTATTCATCAAAATCAAGCGAACTTAGAGCAAAAATCAGAGAGAAAGTTGACCAAGCCCTAGTCCAAGAACGCAGTAGGTTTTCATCAGTTTCCGCCCCGAAATTTGAAGATTTCTCCATGCTATTCGTCACCAAGTATGTGGGATTTCACTAGTGGGTTCCTTTCACCCATTAGATCCCTAGATTTTAGTCAGAATCTTGATTCTCTTGATATTATCTAGACCTAGGGTTTCTTGAATGTTAGAAACTGTTGGGTTTTAGCTGCTAGAATGATCCAAATAAGATTATCATGTTGTTGCTTAAGTTCTTCCATGAAATTCGGAACCCTAGTTGTGTAGATTCGTTTAGTTCATGAATTACACATGCTAGGTCAGTTTATTCAGTTATACATGCTCCAATTATGAATGTTTCATTATCAGTACATTAATGTTGCATTTTCAGTTAGCATGTCAGTACTTTGAGCTATGCAGTATTACAGAAATTCAAGCATAATGTGTTATTTACATAATCAGTTGGGAGTAGACTTAATATTGAGTTGGACGAGGGTCAGTCACCCTCATAGTCCTAGAACTACGTGCCCCTATAGGTTTATAAGTCCCCTCTGTGGGTATTACATTTTAGTGATCACGCTAGTCATGACTCTATACCTCTGGCATGGTATATTGGGTCCTCTCGATGGGGCATATACATCGGACTCCACATTTAGCTCATGTGGTTTTATGTCGGTTATTTGTAGCTCCCACAGTCAGATTCTAGTGTAGTGACCAGGTTATCAGATACAGTTCAGTATTCAATTTCAGCATGTTATAAACTTGGTCATTGTATTTAGTTAGTTCATGTTCAGTATTTCCAGTATAGTATCATGCTTATCTTACATCATTGCTCAGTTATATGCTTTGTTCAGTTATGTATATTGTTCAGCTTTATTCTATCCTGCATGCTCAGTACCTTTCAAGTACTGACACATACTCTGCGCTACATGTTCTCGTGATGGAGGTTCAGGTCTTCAGCAGTCAGATTTTTCATAGGTCGGTTCCCAATCTCCAGCTCAGTAGCATCAATGGTGAGTCCTCATTCTTCGAGGACGAGTGACATGTTATCTTTCCATTTCAGTCTTTAGTTTCAGTTTTTGCTAGAGTTTGATATTTCATTTGTCGTTAAACTCTCAGGTTATATATTCAGACTTAGAATGGGTATCTCCCATCACTTTCAGTTTATCTCATATTTAAGCTTCCGCACAGAATGATCTCATTGCAGTTATCATAGTATGCTTATGATATGCCAGTAGGGTTAGCTTGGGGTCACTTGTGATCCTAGGTCCCGTGTCCGCATCCTGGGGGTAGCTCGGGGCGTGACAATTTTACTCCTGTCTCTCTTCTTGAAAATGATTTTCCTTTCTTTGAATTTGGCTTCTTCTTTTTCTTAGAGTGTCCTTCTCCAGTCTCTTTGTCTTTTCGATTTCTTTTCCAATTTTTCTTGCACTTGAAGCCTGAAGAATTTGAACTACTTGACTCTGCCACAAAGGCATTAGAAGCAGCTTTAGCAGCACCAAGGCGCTCATCTTCAAGTTCAACATGGCGTGCAACATCAGAAAAAGTTTTGATGCTATCATTATGGGTCAAGTTAACCTTCAAATGTTCCCAATTATTGGGAAGAGACCGAATCACTGCCTGAACTTATTGCTCATCTGAAATAACATGGACAACACTCTTTAGTTGAGCTATCATGTTTGACATCACCCTAAGGTGTTTGTTTGATATTCTGATCATAACGTTTTTTGTAAGTGTCAAATTTGATAGTCAACAGTCGGAGGCGGGTTAAAGACGTACACCCATACGTTTCTCGAAGATGTACCCAAATAGCATGAGTAGTTGGGAGTTCCTCACAATCATGTATGAGGTCATCAACTACAGAACTAACTATTATTCCACGTGCAATAAAATTAGCTTTTTTCCAAGCTTTGTAAGCTTCACAATCCCTTCTGTGCTGTGCAGAATTACCCTCTTCTGGTTGATTCAAAACATAGTTTATACCTTCCAGAGCATTTTGCTTTTACAACTCCAGATGTCGTAATTATCACCGTTAAATTTTTCACCTTTGTTTAAGTCAGCAATGATACTTTTTGATTCCATGTCTGTTTTGAGATATAATCAGGCATAAATTTTTAATCAATTATGCATGTGACATACACATTCCAGCAAATCAATTCTCATAAAGGTTTCATATCTAATGTAAAATCGAAAAGTCACGTAATCATCCAATCATCATCTACAAACTAAATATTTAATAAAAAATTGTAACTAACTTATTAATGTGTATACTAATATATTGAAGACTTTTAATAACAAGGATTTTTAAAGTCTAAATAACATAAAGAGAGAAAAAACAAACTACACAAATTACTAGTTATTTTTTAAGACTAAAATCCTCCCACAAGTCTTCAAGGCAATAAATATACACCCTAAAAGGCTGACTGGGCCATATGTCATGATAAACATCGGTCAATCTACTACCCCAAGGTCCACCGAGAGCGTCTGTTAAACAAGCTAAGGCTCTCCAATCTAAAATTTCCTTATAATCAGCCAGTTCAGCCCATTTTATTTCAAAAAAGTGAATAAAATCATGTGCTGAAATATTAGGGGTCATCTTCAAAGACTCAAACTCTTTAAATTTCTTCTCTCTTTCCCTTTGAATGGCGCTTTGATTCCTTAACATATTTTGTGTCGGCCTTGGGACACCAATCTGTATGTCTTCACCCCCTCGAAAACATGTCCTACGACGACTTGCTTTTCTACCCTGTCCTTTTGCTCTACTTTGAGACTCTCACTTGGAGTAATTTGAGCATGTTCTCGTTCAGCCATATCTGAAATGGGAACAAAACAGAAATATTGTTAATACCATTTAATGTGACAACGTATGTCACAAATTTTTCGTAGAAGACAAGGAACTGTTTAAGGAACTTAAGAATAAGCGAATGTTCAAGACCAATTTTAATACACATATCTAGTCAAAACAATTGATCACTACTCTTTATTAAATAAAGAAGATAACTCATGGCCTTAAAAAAAATTAAATTCAAAAGGCCAAAAAAAATATTATATGGACCCAAAATAGTTGTTGTAATGTCCAAAAACAATCATATTTATATATTATTCCTTTCAAATAATAAAACAAAAAATACAACAACTAGTTAAAGGGACCCCCCCCCACACACACGTACACACATATATATATATATATATATATATATATTTATATTAAACGAAAGACAAAATAGTACTTCTATCTTAAAAGGAAAAAAATATTCTGAAAAAAAATAGCAGTGACAAGTCTTCCATTTATATAAATATATAATATGTAATATAAAGCACTAGATGCTCTTTACAATAACCAATAAAAAAAGAAGTACTTTTTTTTTGTCATTATTAAAAAAATAAAAATATCAACATCTTTTAAAAGAAGAAAAGCATGAAAAGTACTTTCACAAGTCCTTCTTTCTTTTTCATCCTACGTACTTAACTAGTCCTTTTACAAATACAATTTTCTTTTTAGTAAACTTCTTTTGAGAAAAAAATAAAAGGTACATTTACAAGACCCAAAAATAAACTTAATCTCATACTGTTACAAATCCACTTAATTGTGTGGATGTTTCTCTTAATCTATCCTAACGTAATGTATCCATTTATTGTATTAATTAAATATTATAGTAACGTATTGTCAAATGTTGTAAAAGGATGGTTTGGACATCCTATAAAAAGGTAGTCTTCACCCCTGTAAAAGACACACTTGAAGAGTTTAAATAATATTCTCCACTCTATACTTTTCATTACCATTTGTCTCCCTTTATTTTTTGTGTATTCTTGTATTTTCCTCTTATTTTACAACGCGTTATGAGCACGAGTCTCTAACTAAGTAAGACCTACTTAATTCGAAATTATCTATTTTCCCTAAAAGTTTATCAATTTTCTTTCCGAGTCAGGTATATATTTATATGTTTATAACATTTCTAATAGGACTTACATAAGTCTTTGATCAACGATTTAATTACTGCATACATAGCTTGCTTTAGGTATTTGTATCATACTTTACTAAGCATAATAATCAATACGTTTCAGGTTTATATTTTTATATTGTTTATATGCTAGTAACTTATAACTCTAAATTAAATACTAGGGCATATGATAACATGCTAGTTAGAATAATCTTAAGTATTTTCTTGTCATAAGTTTCTGATAAATATTGGTGTGTATAAAGAAAAATATTATTGTATTAAATATGACTTGAAACTCTTACAAAAAATAATAATTTAATAAATGGCATTAATATCTATTGAAACTAATAATAAATATTGTAGAACAATTAAAATTACATATTAAATCTATTATTTCAATACTTCATGAATTTACATGTTTTTAAAACATTCCATATGCATGCATATTAATTTATAATCATATTATATTTTATTATTTGAACATTAATTAGCCATTCATTATAAAGAAACAAACATCATAATATTAACTCAATTATTTTATGATAGTTTTCATCATGTCGAATTTGTCAAAGCTTGAATTTGTGGCACTTGACATTTCTGGAAAGAACTATTTGTCATGGGTACTTGATGCTGAAATTCACCTTACCGCTAAGGGTCTTAGTGATTATATAATCGAAGGAAATAAGGCATCAAGTCAGGATAAAGCAAAAGCTATGATTTTCCTTCGTCATCATCTTGATGAAAGCCTGAAGGTTGAATACTTAACAGTGAAAAATCCACTTGAATTGTGGATAGGTTTGAAAGGGAGGTATGACCACCTTAAGGCAACCGTATTTCCAAGGGCTCGTTATGAGTGGATGCACTTATGGTTTCAAGATTATAAAATCATAATTGAGTACAACTTTGTTGTATTTAAAATCACTTTCCAATTAAAATTATAAAAGATGAGGACATGTTGGAAAAGACATTAACTACTTTCCATGCCTCCATTATGATATTACAGCAACAATACCGTGAAAAGGGTTTTAAAAAATACTCTTAATTAATATCATGCCTTCTGGTGGCTAAGCAACATAATGACCTTTTAATGAAGAATCATGAAGCTCGTCTCGCTAAAAGTTCTCCATTACCAGAGGAACATGGGGTAGAAGCACACGGCCAGTCTGAAATAAGACAAAATAATCGGGGCCATGATAATGTGTGCGGGCATGGCAAAGGCAAAAGATGATATAATAATCGTCGAGGTGGTGGTCATAACAAAAGAAAAAACAATACGGGTTCTCAAAATAATCCTTCTAAAGGAAAGGGCGATCACTGTCATCGTTGTGGCCTTAAAGGTCATTGAAAAAATGAATGTCAGGCACCTGAACATTTTGTCAGGCTGTATCAAAATTCCTTTAAAAGGAAAGGAAATCAATGTGAGCAAGAAGTTCAAAAGATAATTTATTTGCAGAATATTGCAAATCAATTGCCAGATGCATTTACTAACCTTCCACGGGTTACTAAATCATATATCCCAACTGCTAATGCTCAAGTTCGAGTTGATGTCTAGATAGGACAAAATGTTAAGGCAAACGAGTCTGGACCACGCTCAAAATGTGGTAGACCAATTGGTTCCAAGGATAAAAATCCTCGAAAAAGAAAAGAAATAAATGATCAAGATGATCATAATATGGAGGCAATAGCTCATTAAGAGCTCCGAGACATAATAAATGATGAAACCACTGAGGAGGTCCATATACCTGAAAATAATGAGAATGAGAAAATCTTTATAAATTATGTCTCGACAAGAAAAATGTGGAATCGAAATAATATTGTGGTGGATAATATTTTTGCCTATAATGTTGCAGTTGAAAAAATGCAACAAGATGAGGATTTGGAACCAAGTTCTGTCAATGAATGTAGACAGAGAGATGATTGGTCAAAATGGAAGGAAGCAATTCAAATAGAATTGGCTTCACTTGAAAAGCGTGAATTTTTCGAAACAATAGTCCGAACACCTGAAGGTGTCAAGCCAGTGGGGTACAAATGGATTTTTGTGCGAAAACGCAATGAAAATGGTAAAGTCGTAAGATATAAAGCACGACTTGTGGCACAAGAATTTTTGCAAAGGTCTGGTATTGATTATGAGGAGAGATATTCTCCTGTGATAGATGCAATTATCTTCAAGTATCAAATAAATATGAAAATTCATGAAAAGCTTGAAATGCATCTAATGGACGTTGTCACAGCCTATTTATATGGCTCGCTAGACCACAATATTTTTATGAAAATCCCTGAAGCACTCTAAGTGCCTGAAGCATATAAGAATTCAAAATAAAGTTATTCAATAAAGCTTCAGAAATCCTTATATGGATTGAAACAATCAGGGCGAATGTGGTATAATCGTCTTAGTGAATACTTGTTAAAGGAAGGGTATAAGAATGACCCTATTTGTCCTTGTATTTTTATATGAACGTCAAAATCTGAATTTGTAATAATATTTATTTATTTTGATGACTTGAACATCATTGGAACACCTACAGAGCTTTCAAAAGTCGTTGAGTGTTTGAAGAAAGAATTTGAAATGAAAGATCTTGTTAAGACAAAATTTTGTCTTGGCCTTCAGATTGAACATTTGACAACTGAAATATTTATCCATCAATCAACATATACTGAAAAGGTTTTGAAGCGATTTTACATGGACAAATCACACCCATTGAGTACCCCGATGGTTGCGAGATCTCTTAATATAAATAAAGATCCATTCCGACCTCAAGAAAAGGATGAAGAGCTTCTTGGTGATGAAACGCCATATCTCAGTACTATTGGGGCACTAATGTACCTTGCTAACAATACCCGACCAGATATTTATTTCGCAGTAAGTTTATTGGCGAGATTCAGCTCATGTCCAACAAGAAGACATTGGAAAGGTGTTAAGAATATATTCAGATGTCTTCAAGGAACAATAGATATGGGATTGTTGTATTCAAATGTATCCAAGTCAGAATTGATCGGTTATGCAGGTGCAGGATATTTTTCTGATTCACATAAAGCCCGATCTCAGACAAGCCATTTATTCACATATGGAGGTACAACTATATCATGGCGTTCGATGAAGCAAACAATAGTTGCTACTTCTTCAAATCATGCAGAAATAAATAGCCATTCATGAAGCCAGTCGAGAGTATGTATGGTTGAGATCAATGACTCAACACATTTTTCAATTATGCGGTCTTTCTGTGCATACGAAGATTCCAACAATATTGTATGAAGATAATGCTACTTGCATAGCTCAATTAAAAGGAGGATATATCAAAGGAGACCGAACAAAGCATATTTCACCCAAGTTCTTTTTCACACATGATCTTCAACAAAATGGTGAGATAAATGTTCAACAGATTCGTTTGAGTAATAATCTTGCAGATTTATTCACTAAGGCTTTGCTAACGTCAACATTTGAGAAGCTAAGATATAAGATTGGAATGCGTCGTCTCCAAGATATCAAATACGTTTTTCATCAGGGGGAGTAAAGTACGCGTTGTACTCTTTTTTCCTTAACCAAGGTTTTGTCCCATTGGATTTTCCTGGTAAGGTGTTTAATGAGGCAGCAATCAAGGCGTATTACAAGATGTGTGTAATCTTTTTCCTTCACTAGGCTTTTTCCCACTGGGTTTTTCCTAGTAAGGTTTTAACGAGGCATATTATCTATAAACATCCAAGAGGAAGTGTTACAAATCTACTTAATTGGGTGGATGTTTCTCTTAATCTATCCTAACGTAATGTATCCATTTATTGTATTAATTAAATATTATAGTAACGTATTGTCAAATGACGTAAAAGGATGGTTTGAACATCCTATAAAAGGGTAGTCTTCGCCCTTGTAAAAGACACACTTGAAGATTTTAAATAATATTCTCCACTCTATACTTTCCATCACCATTTGTCTCCCTTTATTGTTTGTGTATTCTTCTATTTTCATCTTGTTTTACAACACATACCCTTTTTTTTTCATTATAAATAAACGGGGACATTCCAACATCATCTTTATCTATGAAAAACCTTGCCTCACTTTCTCTCGGTATCAGAATACCTCTTTCACTATATTCCAAAAAATATTTTAGAGAAGTTTACTTATCTCCTTCTAAATTCTTTCGATCGATAATCTCAATAAAGATGAACGATAAAGACATCGAATCAGCGATATCTATGAATTCTACTTCTCTGTTAACAACATGGAGAAGAAAAAAAACCTGAATTCGCATTGGTCAAACGACATTTTTTATTCAAAATCAAAAGCACAATATTGAGTTCAAATATACAATTTATTTATGTTCTCCTATGCTTTCTAACAAGTGAGTAATATATACTCTATCCTTTATTTCAAGTTTTTTTTTTTTTAGAATATGACAATTGTTAAGAACTATCGGTAGTGACAAACTACAAGAAACAATATTCAAAACGAAAGAACAAATATCCATGGCTCTGATACCAATGTAATAATTTACGTAATAGGGACAAAATGGTGTACCTCTTAAAAACAACTGATTAATAATTAAAGCTTGTAAAACAGTTGCTCCAAGTCCGACTTTGAGTCTCAACGAATCAATGTTTATGATTCACAAACTAAATCTCTAATTATTTGTTGATGTTCTCAAAGAAGAAAGAAATTTTTCTCTGTTTTTGTTATCTGTTTTTTTCTTCACTCTTCTGAAGCTTAAAGGAAAAAACTTAATTTAAAAAGGAGAACATATTAACGTTGGAACAGTTCCCACCCCTTTTTAAATTAGTATTTATCTTCTTATTTTTTTATTCAGTAAAAAAAATCTTGGGTTGGATCGGGTCAAATCGGGTCGGGTCGGTCCACAAGGGCGACCCACAACCCAAAACTTACAATTAGGACTTGAATGAGTTGAGATTGAACCAATTTAAATTATATTGAGCCCAACTCTTAAAATAATTGGCGGGTTGGGCAAGTTACCTATAATTGGGCTCAATTTTGACACCTCTAGTCCAGTTAGTGAAATATATTCTCTGTAGTGAGTTATGGTGTTTGTAATGTTTATTTTCGTACTTATATTATTATGGTGGTTCTCATTTCTTGTACTCCAAATGTTCTATATGAATAAAGGGTTCGTTTCCTGCAAATTTAATAATGATTTTCAAAGGGGAAACTTAGGTCTTTGAGTCTAACTAGCCAATCGCCCCCTCCATTATTTATAATCTGATTTATTGCATATATAACTCCCAAGTCTAGCCACATTTTCCTAATTGTCTCACATTCTAGGAATATGTGGGTGATCTTTTTGGGAGTTTGCATATATGGCATACCTTACTAATTTCAATTCCTAAGTTGCTTAGATAGTCCCGTGTAGGGATTCTATTATGCTGGCACTGCCAAATGAAGATTCTATTTTATTTGGGCACTTTAGTGACCAAATCCATGTAAATTCATTTATTGGTTGAGGAATTTCAACATTGTTTTTTATTAGAAAATGATATACAGAGCTTGTTGTTAGGACACCCTTATGGCTAGGCCTCCAAGTGGCTTTGTCCTTTAGTACTCTGTTTGTATAGGTATATTGTAGGAGGTTGTTTTTAGCTTTTCAGTTAACTCAAATGATCTAGGTCCTCTTCCGTCCAGGAAATACTTGGATGGGAAGGTTCCAATTTTGAGGTCTCTCTCATTTATATTATGTGGAGTGAGGAATGTAGTAGTTCTCTCATTGTTTTATTATTAGGTAGCCATCGGTCATGCCAGACATTCCATCCTACCATGAGGTTTTTCCATTGTCTACTACTATTAACCTGTTTTACAAACATTCCATCCTACCATGAGGTTTTTCCATTGTCTACTACTATTAACCTTTTTTACAAACATTCCATCCTACCATGAGGTTTTTCCGTTGTCTACTACTATTAACCTTTCATTTTTAGAAACTGATATGAAATATATCTTTATTTTTATGAATTAATTTTGTATTACTTGCATCGAAATATGTATATTAGGTTATTACATTATAAATTTTGTTAAAACTAATTTGTTTTTTTTAAAAAGTTGTTCATCTATCACATTATAGGACAACATTAACTTATTTACTCAATCAATTTTTTTTCATTTTCTATTTTAGACGAAATTTATGTTTTTAATAGAAGTTCTTTCTAGAAGTTAAAAAATACTATGATTTTTTAAGAAGTATAAAAAGAGAAGATAAAAAATTGATAATGCAATGATAACACTCAATTTATCCTCAAGACAAGTAAGAGAATAAGCGATCATTAGGAATAAAAACCTAACTAAGAGTCGGGGAGGTATCTCACAGGGACTGGTATAGTACAAATAATTCAATTAGAAAATTAAAAAAGTGACCTATTCCTTGTAGCTATTAGAGAAAATAGCTATTCCAATGCCAAAAATATTCACTGTGTTCAGTAGCTTTTCGATGGCTTCCCTTGCATTACCAGGTATGAGGGGTGGAATAACTCCACCAAGTTTAATAAGAAAAGTTAGGAGCTGACAATTACTATGAAACTAACAATAACAGGGATAAATAGTTAAAGAAACAATCTATGAGTGTGTGGGGCGGGGGTTTAACATTGACTTCAAAAAGGGGTTAAGGTGCTTGCTCAAAAACTACTAAATAATCATGAATAAGTTGGGTCATCATTATTATACTAATCATCTTTCGATCTCAAAGTAACATAGCACAAAATCTCCTTTCAATCTCATTTATGCAACTTACACATCAACCCATTACTTTACAACAACCTCTCGTTCGAGAAGATTTAGCAACAAAGATAAGCCTATAAACATTTTTTAAAGTGAAAATATAGAAACCAAACCCACGTTGCTAGTATCAAACTATTCAACCACTTCTATTAATCCCTTCCGGGCATCAATCGAAGATCTAACATAGGGTTAAGTTGGACACCTTAACCTATCAATTAACTTCATGCTAAACAGTTCAAATCCATGATTAAATAACAATAAAACAAAAGAAGACACTAAACCTACTAAAATACATCAACACCAAACCCCTTAATCACACCCCTATACCTTTAGGGTTTTAGCCACAGATGATAAAATGGAAAGAAATTATACCTAAAGTTTATTCAGCCGTTAATTTGCAGATAATGAACAAGAATCTTCAAGACTCACCTTGAATTTAACCTTCTAAATGTTGATTATAAAGATAATGAAAACCCTACAAGACTAAGGAGGATGGAGACAAGCTCTCCTCTCAAGTTTAAAAAGTTGGAATGTACAAAATTCACATTTTCTCTCTCTAATTTAATATTTATTGTTTCCTCAAAAATAAATTTGGAATGCCCTCACTACATGTTCGGCGACATTAGTCGGGTCTTCCTAAAACATTCAACGGATCGCCGTTTGGTCCTTCAGTCGGCCCTTTTTTGATCTTGGATTTCAGGTATATTGATCCTCAATCAGCGGACTTGATTAAGTCTACCTTTTCCCATTAGGCGTATCGCCAATAACTACCTTGATCACCTTCTCGACCTTCATTGTTAGCTCCAAATTTTGTCACATTATTGGTGCCACTGAACTCTCCTTTTCTAGTTCGGCCAGTCGATGAATTCTTCTCTTCTCACCGAATTGGGTTGACCCATTTTTATTGAACACTGTCGACTTCGACGGAATCAACCATTTCGGCAATTCGCCCTTTTTCTTTTGGCGAGCTTCAGCTTCAGAGTTTTCATTAATTTTTAACATTTTTGGTCTTCCTTTCAAGTGTTCATCCTCGCTTGTCCTTTGTCCTTCGTAGCTACAAATCATTAAAATATCATCATAATAAGACATAATTAGGCATTGAGGACACTAATTGTTGAACTGAATAGGCCTCAAATGAGTGTAAATTTACCATTAATCAACACCCTAACTTAAACTTTTATTTGTCCTCAAGTAAATCAAGAAAACAATTAATTCAACAGGAGTGTCTCAATTGTTCTAAATGAGAGCTAACATTCAAGTGCCACTACAAAACTACTCTCAATCAAATGCAACACTTAATCATGATCAGAAAACTTGAAATGATGACTAGCCGATATCAAACTAAGCTCAAGGTCACTATAGCTTCTTCTCTAATAAAAAAAACACATTTCAACAAATGCATTCAAGTGCCCTTACATCAAGAACAATTACATGCTCTAATAAAGTAAGTCAATAAAGAAGTTAGAAATCAATACAACTCTTACTCTCCAAAAGGAAAATACATGCAAGCTTCATCACGTAGGTTTGCCCATATCTTCCAATCATTACACAACCTAGTTCATGCAAGATCTAAAGATTTTTAGGCTTGTAATGGGGTTGAGGGTTAAGGTATGTTAAATTTGGCTTAGTGACTTCAGGTTTTCAAAGCAATGTTGCAATCATCTTGACCTCTTCTCGAGTTTTCCATTCTTTTCACTTGGGAACTCAAACTTTGACTTGTCAATCATTTTATTGGAGACCCTTTTTTATTTCACCATACTTTGTTTTTTCATTTCAATTTTCAAATGTTTGGTTATCACAATCTCTCTCTATTTTTTTTATAAGGAGGGGTTCTTTCTTTTTGTAACACACTTCAAAGTTGAGTTTCCCTTTTTGTTCCACTTGGCTTTCTTTCCTCCTTTCTTTCCACACCCCCAACTTAGGTTCTTGGCCTAAGTTGGCTATTCAAACAAATCAATGCTTCAAAAAAGATTTATGGGTGAGAATTTAAGTGAAATTTAGCTCAAGAGGTTTAAACGAGGTTGTCAACAAATGGTCTAGGCTCAAATAGTGTCAAAATGGTTGCACACCCTCACAAGGTAGTCACAAAAAGTTATTGACATTTGGGTTTTATCTCAAAATTGGTACCCAAGATCATTTCTTGCATTCACTAAAGCTAGAAAATTGGACTAACAAGGCAAATTCTAGGATTCAACAAGCATGATTTCGTGTAAAACTTCACAACACAGGGCACTTCAAACACAATTATTTAGCGTAGACCAACAAGACAAAAAGCTTACATGTGATGTTCATTGCAAGGCTCACATCAAAACGCAGCTAGTCAACACAGATTCAAAAACATCATTCAAAAGTGCACCCATATTGAGTTCTTCTTGCAATACCAATACTAAACACAATTATCATCATGAATACTATCCAAGACATCGATATTAAACATAATCGATTCTCGAACATTGTCAATGAAAACTCAGGCATTTCACAAACTTCAAAATTTATGGGGTAAATGATAGAGAGACAAAAGTGAAACTAACACTACTTAGCATAGGGTAGGCATCATAGGCGCCTCACACCCCACCAAAACAAAGATGCAGTACCATCAATGGAAACAAAGGAAATAAATAAGCTTAGATTGACTTACTCCATGGCGCATGAAAGGGGATCAGATTTGCTTAAGACGGCGATAGATTTCTCAAGATCGCCGACCAGGTCGGCGGATCACCGAACTAAGGGGATCGCCGACCGTGCCTGTAGCACATGGGAACTCATTTGCCAACTCGGTGATTTGAAGATTGAACACCAAATGGAATAGGTGAATCGCTGAATTATTATGCTCATCACTGAAGTTAACAGTACACCCCCAAGTCGTTCATCCCATTGGACGAATTGAGTCAGGTTCACCCAACAACATCAATGGATCACCGAGTTTTATGTGTACATCGCCAAATATGATAGTACTACCACAAAGTTGAGCTCCCCAAGGGGCAAAGTTGGAGCTTCGCTTAAAGACTTTTGTGAATCACTGAATTAAGCTACATGTCGCCTTGTTTAAATGAATGAGCAAAATTCTTTTTTGTGACGAAACATAAAATTTTGTAGCAAAGTTTTTTTCACTAAAGTCTTCAATTAAAATATAATTTGGCGTCATTTATTGTATATCATAGTGGAAAATTTTATGTTGTTAGTGACAAATTATTTTGTCACTAATAATGTATCCAATTCGTGACAAACTATCATTTGTCTTAGAATAGTTATAATTTTAGACACGAAAAGATTTCATCATAAAAAATAAAATATTGCAAAAGTGAAAAATTAGAGTTCGTAGTTAAATATTATAACATATAACGATGAACTCTATTTTGTAGCTAAAACTTAAAACATTTAACTACAAGCTCTATTTTGTAGCTAAAACTTAAAATATTTAACTACGAATTCTAATTTGTAGCTATTGCAACAAATTATTTTTTTGTGACAAAAATTATTTCGTGCCCAAAGCTGTTACAAATTTTAAGTCGATTAATACTTTGTCACAAATTGGATACATTATTAGTGATAAAATAATGTGTTACTGATAACTCAAACTTTGTCGCTAATGATACTTAATAAATGGCGCTAAATTATTTGTTGATGGGAAACTTTAGAGGACAAAAATTACCACGAAATTTTATATTTCGTCACTAAAAGTATGTTGCTCATGCATTTAAGCATGAAATATAATAATAGTCACAAAAAGTGACTATTTAGTGACAAATTATGTGTCACACCTAATAATTTCATAGCTAAATATCACATTTCAAATACAGATTTTCAAACTTTGTATGGTCATTATGAGTTTTTTGTAATGTCGTTTGGTTTGACTAATGCTCCGGGTGTATTTATGGACTTGATAAATAGAGTGTTTAGACAATATCTAGACATGTTTGTGATTCTATTTTTAGATGGGATCTTGATTTACTCAAGGTGTGAGGATGAGCATATCGATCATTTCAAGATTGTGTTGCAAGTCCTCAAGGACCAACAATTATTTACAAAGTTTAGTAAATGTGAGGTTTGGTTGAGGTCCGTAGCTTTTCTTGGTCACACTGTTTCCGGTAAGGGTATTGTGGTAGATACTAACAACATAAATACGGTTAAGAGTTGGCCTAGAACTCTATCCCCTTCGGATATTAGAAGTTTCTTGGGTTTGACTGGTTGTTATAGAAGGTTTGTGAGAAGGTTTTCTTCGATTGCTTCCCCATTGACTGCATTGAGCCAAAACAAAGTAATGTTATTATGGTCGGAAGCGTGTGACAAGAGTTTCCAAGAATTTAATGATAGACTTACCTCCGCTCCCGTGTTTACTTTATTGGAAAGCTGCGACCGGTTTGTTGTTTATTGTGATGCTTCAAGTATTGGACTAGTGTGTATTCTTATGCAAAACGAGAAGGTTATTTTTTATGCTTCAAGGAAACTTAAAATTCATGAAAAAAACTATCCCACCCATGATTTGGAAGTAGCGGCATTATTTTTTTCTAAAAGATTTGGAGGCATTATTTGTATGGTATTCATTTTGATGTTTTTACAGACCATAAAAGTTTGCAATATGTGTTCAAGCAAAAGGATCTAAATCTTCGCCAAAGGAGGTGGCTTGAGTAGCTAAAGGATTACGACATGAGTGTCCTCTATCACCCCGGTAAGGCAAATATGGTGGCAGATGCTCTTAGTTGACTATCAATTGGCAGCATTGCTCATTTTAAGGAAGGTAACAAGGAGTTGGTTCGTGATGTTCATAGATTGCCCGATCAAGTATTCAGTTGGTTGATTCAAGTAAGGGTGGTTTTATTTTTCATAATGGTTCAAAATCATTTTTTTGTGACGGATGTAAAAGCCAAGCAACGGTAAGAGAATTTCTGAATCTGAAGCAGGAGTCTATGAGTGTGCTAGAGTACAGCCTTAAGTTCACTCAGCTATCCCGCTACGCTGCAGAGATGGTGACTGATATGAGGAGCAGGATGAGTTTGTTTGTGTCTTGGTCATCTCACTTTTCAAGTAAGGAAGGTAAGGAGGCTATATTGATAGGGGACATAGAAATAGCTAGGCTCATGATCCGTGTGCAACAAGTTGAGGAAGATAAGTTGAATGATAGGGAAGAGTTCTGCAGTTACATGGCTAAGACAACAACTCATGAGTTCGACCAGCAGAAGACTGGATGTAAACTGGTCCTTCTTTCAGCAAATGTCACATAGACGTGTTCCATCGTTTAGCTAGTGAGCCTGCACCAAAGAACATGAATGAGTTCAGGAACTAGAAATCTAGAATTTCAGAGCTCGACCAACTTAATCTTAGGGTAGTGTGGCACAAGGGCTACTTGGAACCCCACATGTACCAAGTGTGGTAGGAACCACCCATGAGCATGTCATGATGGCTAAAATGGCTTCTTCAAGTGTGGTCAGATGGGTCACTTTATGATAGAGTGTCCTAAGAACAAGCAGGGTAATGGGGGAAACATAGCGCAATCTTCTTCAGCGTCCTCGACAGACAAATCTGCTCCAAGATGAGCTATTTCAGGGACAGGTGGAGGAGCAAACTTTTTGTATTCTATAACTAGTCGCTTGGATCAGGAGAACTCGCCAGATGTTTCCACTGATATTCTTAAAGTGTTTACTTTTGATGTTTATGCCTTAATTGATCCAGGTGCCAGTTTGTCTTTTGTAACTCCCTATGTAGTCATGAGGTTCGACATTTCCCCCAAACACCTGTTGGTGAGTGTATTCTAGAAGAAAGAATCTATCATGATTGTACCATCTTTGTCAATCACAAGGACGCCATGGCTGACTTTGATCTTATTCTAGGTATGGTTTGGATTCATGCTTGTTATGCCTTAGTCGATTGTAGAACTTGAGTAGTCAAGTTTCAGTTTCCCAATGAGCCCATTTTAGAGTGGAGGAGTGGTTCAGTAGTGCCTAAGGGTCGTTTTATTTCAAACCTTAAGGCTAGAAGTTAGTCTCTAAGGGATCCATCTATCACTAAGTTCGAGTTAATGAATCTATTGTTGAGACACCGCTTATTCAGTCAGTTCCATTCGTGGGTGATTTTACCGAGGTCTTTCCAGATAATATTCCTGGAGTCCTTCCTGAGGGAGAAATAGACTTCAGCATAGACATTCTTCCAGATACTCAACCTATCTCTATTCCATAATATAGAATGGCTCTAGCTGAGTGAAAAGAGCAGTTGAGAGATCTTTTTGATAAGGGTTTCATCCAGATACTCAACCTATCTCTCCGGCCTTGTTCGTGAGGCGGAAGGATGATTCACTTAGAATATGTATCAATTACTGTCAATTGAACAAGGTCACCATAAATAATAAGTATCCCTTTCCGAGAACTGATAACCTCTTCAACCAACTTCAGGGTGACACTTGCTTCTCTAAGATAGGCATCAGATTTGGCTATCATCAGTTGAGAGTAAGAGAAAGTGACATCCCAAAAATAGCATTCAGGACCAGTTATGGACACTATGCGTTCCTTGTGATGTCTTTTGGCTTGACAAATGCTCCTGCAGTTTTCATGGATCTTATGAATAAACTGTTTAAGCCATATCTTGACACGTTGTTATTGTATTTATTGATGACATACTAATTTATTCAAGGAATGAGGAGGATCATGCTAGTTATCTCAGAATAGTCCTTCATGCTCTAAAATATTGAGAATTGTATGACAAATTTTCTAAGTGTGAGTTTTGGCTTGAGTCTGTGGCATTGTTAGACCACATTGTATTTGGCGAAGGGATTCGAGTTGACACTCAAAAGATTGAAGGAGTGCAGAACTGGCCCAGACCTACATCTCCAAATGATATAAAGAGTTTCTTTGGGTCAGCTGGTTACTACAGAAGGTTTATCAAGAGGTTTTCATCCATTTCATCCCCGTTGACTAAATTGACTCAGAAAATGGCTAAGTTTCAATGGTCTGAAGCTAGTGAGAAAAGCTTTCAGGAATTGAGAACTTGGATGACTACTGCTCCAGTTAACCCTACTAGAGGGTACAAAAGGCTTTGTTGTTTATTGTGATGCGTCTAGAGTTTGACTAGGTTGTGTATTAATGCAAAAATGTAAGGTTATACCCTATGCCTCCAGACAACTGAAGATTCACAAGAAGAACTACCTGACTCATGATCGCGAGTTGGCAGCAGTAGTTTTTGCTCTCAAAATATGATGTCACTATCTCTATGGTGTTCACGTGGATGTGTTCATCGACCATAAGAGTCTCCAATATGTTTTAGTCAAAAGGAGCTTAATCTTAAACAAAGGAGATGGTTGGAGTTGCTCAAGGATTATGACATGAGTATTCTCTATCACCGAAGTAAAGCTAATGTTGTTGCTAATGCGTTGAGCAGGTTATCCACGGGAAGTACTGCTCATGTTGAGGAAGGCAAGAAAGAATTGGCTAAGGAGGTGCACAGACTTGCCTGTTTGGGAGTCCGTCTGTTAGATTCTACTGAAGGTGGAGTTGTGGTGATGAATGGGGATGAATCATCACTAGTGTCTGAAGTGAAGGAGAAACAATATAAATACCTTTTTTTTCTTGAATTAAAGGCAAATGTTCATAATCAAAAGGTAATGACTTTTGATTAAGGGGGAGATGGTGTGTTGAGGTATCAAGGTAGATTGTGTGTACCAAAGGTAGATGAGCTCCAAGAGAGAATCATGGTTGAACCTCATAGTTCTAGATATTCGATCCATCCCAGTTCCACGAAGATGTACCATGAATTGAGGGGAGTCTATTGGTGGAATAGTATGAAGAGGTGTATTGCAGTTTTCATTGCTAAGTGTCCAAATTGCCAACATGTCAAGGTAAAACACAAAATTCCTGGTGGTGTGGATCAGAATATAGCTCTTCCAGAATTGAAGTGGGAGATGATTAATATGGATTTCATTACTGGCTTGCCACGATCTTGCAGGCATCATGATTCGATTTGGGTAATTGTAGATCGGATGACTAAATTAGCTAATTTCTTGCCGGTAAATACTAAAAATTCAGCAGAGGATTATGTCAGATTATACATTCAAGAGATAGTTCGACTTCATGGAATTCCTGTGTCTATCATCTCAGATAGGGGTGCACAATTCACCGCTCAATTTTGGAAGTCTTTTTAGAAAGGTTTAGGTTCAAAGGTGAACCTTACTACTGCACTTCATCCTTAGACGGATGGCCAAGCTGAGCACAGAATTTAGACCGTAGAGGACATGTTGAGGGTATGCATATGGATTTCAAAGGTATTTGGGATGACCACTTTCCTCTGATAGAATTCTCTTAAAATAATAGTTATCATTCCAGTATTCACACGGCTCCTTATGAGGCTCTTTATGGGCGAAGATGAAGATCTCTCATTTGTTGGTTTGAGGTTGGTGAAGCTGAGTTGATAGGGCCAAACATGGTTCATCAAGCCATGGAGAAAGTGAAGATTATTCAGGAAAGGCTGAAAACAGCGCAAACTCGTTAGAAATCCTATACTGATATTAGAAGGAGAAACTTAGAATTTGAGGTTGATGATTGGGTCTACTTGAAGGTTTCACCCGTGAAGGGTGTTATGAGATTTGGTAAGAAGGGGAAACTCAGTCCTTGGTACATTGGTCCTTACAGTATATCCAAGAGAGTTGGCTACGTAGCTTATGAGTTAAAGCTACTGTCAAAGTTAACAGTAGTCCATCCGGTATTTCACATATCCATTCTAAAGAAGTGTTTGGACGATCCTTCACTTATTGTACCTACCGAGAATATTGGTATCAAGGATAGCCTATCTTATGAGGAGATGTCCGTTCAAATTCTGGATCGTCAGGTTCACAATTTGAGAAACAAGGAGGAAGCAATTTGTTTAGGAAGATACATGGGAGGCCGAGGAGCATATGAAGAAGAGATACCCTCACTTATTTCCTTCAAAAACAATTCCAGAGAAATAATCTACAAAAAGGCAATACTATTAGAAATAGATGAATTAATAAACCAAAGATGGTACAACTTTGATGAAATAACCTTAAGAGATCAACTAGAAATAAACTCGGACATATTTTCAGACATAGATTTATATGATTAATTACAAACACCAAAAATATTGGTTAAAAACCTTAGAAGACATAAATCTGCTACAAAAAATCATATTCGAAAATATAAATAAATACACTAAAACTCGAGAAACAGAATATCTAGAATACCTCAAAGACTGTATAGAAGAAATGAAAAAACTCGAAATA